>PVJO010001054.1:85178-191229 GCA_004026905.1 Hystrix cristata
CCAGCCCTGCTATGTCATAACTAACTCACTACCTTCACAATAAAAACTGACCCCACCAAGACAGGATCAAATGACTCCTGGAGGGAACTAAAGATATAGACAGACAACCCTTAGATTTTAGGTTTCTCAAATTAAAACACTTACAGGACCGTATAATCATAGCTCATAATCAAACTTACCAAATCACTCAATCTGAATGGCCATGCCTATTTAAAGCACATCTGGAACTATTCCCTGTACGAGTAGTGATCAATTCTGATGGGTATCCAATCAACTTAGACAATTCTTCAAAAGGATACCTGTCTAGATTCCTGGCTTCTTGCCAACCTCTACATATCACTGACTAGTACAAAGCAGAGCAGAATCAACTGGGAGGAGATGACTATAATTAATAAGCACTATAAAAGTTGGGTTCAGCCCACTGCCTGGGGTATGCTTTAAGTAAACTACACAGGTGCCTCTGGGGCACACTTGAGGTTGAAACCACTTTTTACCAGCATTAGCATTAAGTCTGTTGGCTTTAAGATCAGAGAAGGCCATAGGAATAGAAAATGAAAATGTAGTATGTGGCAAGTTGTGAGTAGAGATAAGCAAAGAAAAAAAAAAAGTTGATAATCATTAGCATACAGAAGATAAATGAAGCCATGATTCAACAAACACCCAGGGAAAATAATTTACAGAGAAAAAAAATTGGAGGACCGAGACCTCACCTTCAGAATAGAACTTACTAGTTTTTTAACTGTTGTACCTGAAGCAAAAGAAAGAGCGTATTAGTTCCTGTGTCACATTTTATTTAAGCTCATTTTTCAAGATTGAAAATCAATGTCTGATATCTGGGAGGTAACTTTTTGTTTTGTTTTTTTTGGTGGTGGGTGGGGGTCGAACTCAGGGCCTGCACTCTAACCACTGATTGAAATCTCCAGCTTGTGAGGTTACCTTCTTCAAAGAAAAATGAATACACTAATGCTTTGAGTAACTCTTATCTAACCTATTTCTAATCTTGATCTTCCTAAATTAACCAAATACAGAGAAACTACCTTAAATTCTTTATAGACAGGAAGGGAAAGGTCCTATAACATCAAGGGCCATGGCCAAGAATATTTACACAAATGAGGAATTCAAGAACCCAGCTTTTGTGTGGAAGTACCCAGAGGGACATACTTCTGTAATCACCAGTGGTGTTTATCTCTTAGGGGAATTCCAACCTGCCTGCTGATCTGGGTGCAAACTTTCTTCCCCTATGATGAACACTGTGGTGGAGATGCAGAACTCTAGACCATCTGTTACCTAGAATTAGCATAATGAATGATTATTTAACAAATACAAAAGGTGCTTTGGTATTGCTGGTTAACTGGTGTCCTCATTCACAGGGTCTACCCTCACTTCAATATTGGTCATCTCACCCCAGTGGTGACGGATATTAGTCTGGAATTGCTGGAGTCGAGATATTTTGCCAAAGCAAAGCTTTCCTAACCCATTTTAGCCAGGAGCAAGAATGCAGCTGTTACTACAGATGCATCTGAGAAGGAACTTGCTCAATATAAAGAAAAACTGTCTCTAGTAGACCAGCAAAACTCACTATGTGGGGTAGTAGATATCAGATTGAAAATTTCAATAGGCTAAAACAAAGAAAAAAAGTCAGTATTTAACTGTTAAATGACAAATGAGATAAAGATACAAGAAAGGAATCGAAAATTAAACGGGCAGTAAAGTAAGATAATTCTAATGGGGGAGACTCCTCTATTTTGCAGATTAAAAATGTTCTGGATAGCAAGCTCTAGGTGGTATTAACAAAGAGCGAGAAAGAGACACCTGGAAAAGCAAAGCCGGGCACATGGGACCACATAACCAAAAGAAGGGAACAACCAATAGGAAGTAGACAGAAGGTGGTTGGAACCACTCAACACAAGATCTAGTGCCCTGTGTCCAGTCTAGAGACAGCACAATTAGAGAAGTGAAGAGCCATCGGACTGTACTGAAAACAATTTCCCAAAACAAACCAGCCATTTCCATATAGACAGAGCTTTCAGCAGGGGTTAAGAGAAAAACTTACAAGAAAATGTACTTGCATATAAAGCAAAACCAGATTTCCTAAAAAACTTCCAGGATGAAGGTTCCTATTCATCCAAGAAAGTTGAAGATACAACTTTCTTTGCAGGTGAGTAAAATCATTTATTTATAAATCCATTAATCTACAAGGTTTTTTGTCTAAATGATTACATTCAGAAATATTTTATTCAAGCAACACTCTATATTGGTGGGGTTGGGGATTTAGTTCAGTGGTAGATCACTTGTTTAGCAAGCACAAGGCCCTGAGTTTGATCCCTAGCACCTCTCCCTTCCAAAAAAACCTCTGTATTGGTAATACAAAAGTATACATCACAATTGCAGCCAGTTTTTTGTTTGTTTGGTTTTTTTGTTTTTGGTGCTGGGGATCAAACTCAGGGCCTTGTGCTTGCTAGGCAAATGCTCTACCACTTGAGCTAAATCCCCATCCCCTGCAACCAGTTTTTGAGGGAGTTCTTTCTCATCTTCTCCACCTAAAAATTTCATCATGTGTTCTACAGGTTATTGTTAGGCTGGCTTGTTCCCCACTCTTCCCCAGCAAGACCCTTCCCCCTCCCCTTCTTGGCCATTCCACTTAGCCATATGCAGCCCCCCAACGGGTCACAAGACCACATCACCTGAGGCCAGGGTCACAAGACCACATCACCTGAGGCCAGGGTCACAAGTCCACCTCACCTGAGGCCAGTTTCCTGTTGACTCACATACCAACTTACAGAATAAACAACAGACCTAAACACAATTTCCCTTCCCCTCCCCCCGGAGTTCCCGCGTGTGGGAAAACATGGTATATAAGGCCCCAGATCCAGCCATGAGGGGGCCATCTCTCAACCTATGAGGATGGTCCGCCTGATTCCCTTCTGATAATAAACCTCTCCGCCTAGCCAGCTGTTATCAGCCCCAGTGATTTGTCTGAGCACCGAACCAAAAACCTAACAGTTATACAGTCACATCTTCACAACCTAAGTCCCTAGAACTGGAGTTGGCAAACTCATCACTTGTTTTTTGTAATGAAAGTTTTCCTGGAACACAGCTCCACCCAGTTATCTGTATTTTCTTATGGCAGAGTTGAAGAGGTGTATCAGGACCACACAGATCTCAAAGCTGAAAATATTTACTATCCCACACTTTATGGAAAAGTTGTGCCAATCCTACCTTAAAGCATAGCTCTTTAAGGTGACCTTTAAAAAGTCATTTCCCAAAATATACACCATTTGCAATTAGGGGGTCATACAGGAATAATTACATTTGTGTAAAAAACATTTAGTTTGTGTTTACTGAGTCTGCATGCAATCTGCACGTAGCAAGACTGTCTCAGGCAAATTCGTGTGTTCAAAAGGAAGTAACTGAGCAAGCACTCTGCAACATGACAGCCTCTGTGAGGAGACTCAGCAGAAGGTGACTTCATCTCTCCCAGGCAATAATTTTTGAGGGAAAAAAGAACGTAGCATTTATTCAGGGTATTAACACTCTGGCCACAAGACTCTACAGTAAATAAGCTGGCCCCTCTCTCCCAAAGAATGCTCACGATGCTTCCATTAGGAGGAGGGAGAACAAACAACACTGTTAGCAGCAGTGGGAGGTCCAGAGAGAAGCTGTGTGGTGTGCTGGACTTGCTGTGCAGTATTACCTCCTGAAACTTCTGCCAGGAAAACGTGAATGACTATATTTAGATCCTGCCTGGCACATAGGAAGCCTTTATATGTGCTGGTAATTACTGTGGTTAATTTTCATCAACACTGGCTTTTTGGTGGGGCAGGGCATTGCTGGGAATCAAGTTCAGGGCCTTGTGCTTGCTGGCAAGCGCTCACCACTGAGCTAAACCCCCAATGCCTTAACACTGGCTTAGTTGAATCAATCCTGCTATACTCACCGGCCCCGTGTGTAAAATGAAGGAGGCAGAATAGATAGTGGTTTTTTTTTTTTCCTCTTTTTTTTTTTTTTTTTTTTTTTGGTGCTGGGGATCAAACTCTGGCCCTTGCGCTCGCCAGAATAGATAGTTTTAAAGATGTCTGCCTACTGTAAAATCCTGCAACAATTAGAAGAAAAAGTAAAAAGGTCAGATATTATGGTATGTGTTCTCAAAGCAAGCCTCTTTCAGGAAGTAGGTGAAGAACAGAACCCTGACTTCACAAGTCCCTGGATGAAGCTGGTCTGTCCAGATTCTTGTTTCTAAGCTGTCCCAGGCAGAGGTCACCCTGAGCTGATAGAGATATCATGGTCACCTCCTCAGCAGCAGAGCATGGTGCAGCAAAGCACGCATCCATCCGCAGCACTCTCCATCACACATGCCACTGCAGAGGCAAGATTCATGGCTACAGCAACAGTCAGTGTTATCCAATATGCATGAAATCAAAGTTTCCACCATTTCCACTGGTCAAAGGCCAGCAAGTGTTAAATCCCAGAATACCAGGATTAATGAAGGAGTCATTAAAAACCCAGCATTAAATCACTGCTGCAGCCAATGCTGAGAGTGATGTCTGTAATACATTACAAGGCCGATTAAAAAGAAACAAGTTCCAATTTAGAAATGAATTGCCCGATTTTTAAAAAACTGGCTGGATGATTATCACAGCAATTTTGTTATCATAGGAAAAAGAGTGGGTAACACATAAATTATGCTGTGAATGGGGAATTATCACCCTAAAACCACAGGGCACATAATTCGGAAAGCAAATCACTTCCTAGATTTAACTTCTATTTGTTCTTTGTAATTCGGAGGGTGCATGGCTGTTCACGCCTTGTGCCCAGAAAGCAAGTTTAGCCCAGATACATTTCAGAATAATTATACTCTGGTGATAGTTCCACATTCCCTGCCTTTGGTGGACTCTAGGAGTGAACTTATACCTTAGCTCATGCTTTTGGAGCTGCCACAAGTGAGAAATACAGCTTTCAGAAAGACTGCTCGGCAAGTGAAATGGAAGGTGAGATGCAGAGAGGCCTGGGGGCTGCAGAAAGGAAGGGTGGCAGCATGTGACGACTCTGACCAGCTCCCTGATGTGCCAGTGAATACTGTGCCCTGTTGGATGAAATCTATCAGTATGAAGAACAAAACGCTGGCACTGGGGGCCCAGCCATGCTCTCTGAGAGCATTTCACAGCCTCCAGAGACTTTACTTCTTGTTTTTGGCTCCACCCTGGGATGGTGCATTGGTTAGAAAAACAAATGCCATTTCTTTACACTGATTCTCAGGCACACTTTCAACACAGAAACTTCAGTAATTTCAATGTAAAACATCCAAACCAAAATGAGAATACAGCTGTCAGCTCTGTGTCTATAGGTCAGTGGTGGCGAGCCTATGCCATGTGTGCTGCAGCAGGCTGTATCATCAAAAGCTCTAAAAGGCTTTCCATCACTGCTATAGGTTCTACACCAGTGGATTCTACCAACCACAGATCGAAAATACTCAGTCAAAAAAAAGTATCTGAACCAAACATGTACAGACTCTTATTTCTTGTCACTATTCCACAAACAATGCAACAACTACTTACATTGTATTTCCATTATATTAGGTATGGTAAGTAATCTAGAGATTTTATGTGAGGGTATGAGTACTACACCAACTTATAAAGAGGACTTGAGTACTGGGATTTTGGTATCCAGAGGGGTCCTAGAACTAATCCTTCATGGATTCCAAGGAATGACCTTCCTTGTTCACTCTCCTCTCTGCCAACTCATTATAAAAATAAGATTTATACTGCTCCCTAAAAAGATGCCTTGAAGGGCTCTCTAAGACCAAATGATACAATTTTTAAAATTGTATATTATAACCACAAATGGTATTCGAAATATTTAACATTATGGCCGTGGTTTGTTTGTTATATCTGTATACTGGCTGAATAAAAGCTCTTTTTTACAAATTAAAAAGGTGAGACTGAAAGCAACCAGGGTTACAAATGGGGTTATATCTAGAAGGGCACCAATATAAAACAGCAAATCTACTCTAGGATATTAGTTTGGATTGAAGGCTGCCAAATAATTATGCTTCAGTCATCAAAACACACATTATTAACTTCAGATACATCAGTCAACTCCCATTGCCTTGAACCCACAGTAATCCCACAACTGTATCAGGTGACCCTGATACACCGATAAATTTTACTTGAATTTAATAAGTATGTATTGCTTGGAGATGCATTTTTTTGTTAGTTACCAATAACAGTAACAACGAAAGATTACTACCTAACATTGTGAGAGTTTCTGTTGAGGAAACATCTATTAACCTGATAATGAGTTATAGACAACATTAAAAGGAACCTCAGAGATCTAAATTCTATATCACTATTATACTGCATCACTGCTCTCTCACGTAAGCAATTTAACTAAGGCCAATGTCAGCAGCTAATGGCATGAAGACCACTGAGACAACTGGTAGACATCACTAAGAGTTAACTCTTTGGGAAGGTCTGATTACATTAATGAAGGATAGGCACCTTAGGTACATTTGTGAACACACACACTTCCAAGTAAACCTACTTACTTGATGACCAAGAGTCTGGGAGAAGAGGAAGTTACTAAATGAAAATTTCATGGCTAGACGCTAAAGCCGAAGAGAAATGAATGGCTCTGCTGCTACTGCTTCTCTTACTCTCAAACACATCCACAGTGCAAGCCCCCTCTGTGAAGAACCTGACAAGTTTAGAGGAGTTTTAGATGACTGAGGAGAGATATATTAAGGAAACACACTATTATCTGTATTACGCCATTTTCTAAAAAGGCCAGATAAGGTGCTTGGGAAAAGAGAGTAAATGACTTGGCAAAGGCACACATTGAGATGGAGGCAAAGCTAGAAATAACTACAACTGAAGCCCCTGCACTGCTGCTCTGTGCTTTTCTAAACAAGGTTGGTTCCACTGAAATTAGCTGAGTTGTAAAAGGCTGCACTTAAGACACTGAAAATAATCTGAGAAAATAGGCACTAATAAGGTTTTCCTTCACTTACTGATATCCATTCTCCAGGCCTAACCGGAGAGTAGAGGAGAATGCTGGTTTTGGAACCTCTTACGCCCCGTTGGACTTCCTTTCTCTGTGCTTAGCAATACTGGAGTCACCATTCAAGATACAATCCCAGGCCTCCAATAAAGGAGAACCTTCTAGGAGTGAAAATCACTATTGTTAAAACACCAAGCACGAAGAGTTTAGAACTCAAATACGGGGCATGTTCCATTATTTTTTTTAAGTGCCCTACGTAATTCTATTAAGTTTTGTGAAAATCATGAGAGACATTACTTCAAATAATATACTTTCCTTCTCAAGAACTCAAGGGTTAAGAATGCACGAATTTAAACTAAAATGTCCAGGATCATAAAGATGTCAAAACACCTGACCTTTCCAAAGTACCACAACCTAAGAACTGTGCGTAAGGAACAGACCAAACTTTCCAGCTGTTTCAGGAACAGCTAAGTCACCAATAATGGTTCTGGTCAGGTTGTAGGAAGCCACATAATGTAGCAACCAGAGAAGATTCCTCATCTTTGTGGCTTCACTGTGTAACTGCCAGCTGTCAGGCTGCATTTCCCAGGCAGCTGTGATGACAGGAGTCCCCTCTAAGATGCAGACATCACCTGGGGTGGGGGAAGTAGCTCTCCGCCTCTATGAAGAACAGGAATAAATAACTCATGGGCATTATGACAAAACCAGGCCTACGTACCCAGTTTATTATTAGCCTGACATTAAACACCACTTAAAAACAAAACAAAACCATCCACCTACACAAACACATACCCCAAGACAGAAAATTACATAATGGCATCTGGAATGATCTGCTCTTATGGTGTAAGCAGAAGCGGCCAAACCTAAGAGGTCTGGTAACATCCAAAGTGGGGACGGGGCAGCCCCAGACAATCACTTTTACATCCCCTGTGGTTTCTGTGTGTGCTGATAACACACAGCAACGCTGTGCTCAGGGGAGTCTAGCAGGCTGTCATTCTGCACAGAGAAGTACCAACCTGCCACACCACCTGAAGTATGCCTCTGTGTTCTTTGACTGAGTCCTATCACTCCAGGTAAGTCAGAAGAAAACTGTCTTGGCACAGGTTGTTTCTTAGTATAGAAGCTCAAAGTAAGGTTTATGTGTGAGAAGAAAAAGGGGGCCAGGGAGAAGAATTCTACTACCTGTTCCATTAGCATTTATGGCCCACAACTCAGCCAGCTGGCACCACAGGGGCAAGTAAGTGTTTGTCCCCAGAGCCCATCAGCACCTAGACCAAGCCCAGTGATGGCCTCACTAAGGCTGGAATGTGGCAGCCACTCTAGATTCTGACTGCATAAACAAAGCACAGAAACTGCACGTAAAAAGCTCTAGAAGCAAGATTCTAACTATAAAACTATATAAAAATGAAACTGTGGAATGGTCAGTATTTGTCATAAGTATTGGACACCAGAATATTTTCACCGCAATATATTCAGCGTTCTAATTGGGTGTAAGCAATAAATGAGCACAGCAAAAGATTAAGGGTTTTGCAATTTCCTACTCTCTCCTTTCCTTTGGGAAGGGAGGAGTTGTTTTGGTTCCTTGCTTTGAAATACAATGAGCCACTACAGAGACGCTGTGGTCAACTCTCACTCAATGGTCTGATGTTTCCACAGTCACAGACTGTGCTAAGTGGCACATGAAGAAACATAAACATTTCAGAGGGAGGTTTCTGAAGAAGTGGTGTCAGAAAAGAATGCATTGCACAGTCGTCTCCTGGCTTTAAAAAAGAGAGAGGCAATTTTGTAGTCAATGCCAAGATGATCCTTTTTCTTCCACCAAAGGGGAAGAGCTAAGAACTGCACAATAGCTCCCCTTGCTACTGACCTGATACATGATGGCTTATAAATCACAAGTGTAGCACAATAGAAGCACACATTAAAGCAGTAGTCTGCTGAATCTCAATTTATATATAAGCAGGTGTATGGGAAACTGGAAAGGCTGCATATAAAACTGTACATGTATGAGGCAGTCCCAAGTTCTTTTAAAAGTCTATGCTCTTAAACATTTACAAATCTGACCACACCTATTACCTACCTCCAAGGCACCAATATCTGCTAAATTCCTCCAAATTCCATTTGTCCCCTTGTTTCAAACACATTTGCATGGAAGGACCAAAAATTCATAATGGCAAAAAGCATAAGGGCAGAGAGGGTCAATCCTAAAAGCTGCCTGTTGGGGTCTGGGGACTTAGCTCAGTGATTAAGAGTGCTTGCTTTGCAAACACAAGGCCCTGAGTTCGATCCCCAGCACAGAAAAAAGCTTCCTGTTCCCTAAAGTACTAAGTGGGTGGCCCTCTGCTTAGTCACCACCTCAAGTATACTGGTGGTGAGCTCACTAAGCACGGTGAGCAACACAGAGAGGCAGAGAGCCTGCACACCTCTTGGACTGAAAGATAGCAGATGAAATTTTAAGTTTATTTTTATTTTGCAGCATTGGAGATTGAACCAACGTCCTTTGCTCTGAACTACATCCCCAGCCCTTTTAAAATTAAATTAAAATTTTTAAAATTTTGAGACAGGGTCTTGGTAAGTCGCTAAATTGGCCAAGCTGGGCTTAAACTTTGTGATCTTCCTGTCATTGCCTCCCAGAGTAATGGGGTTGCAGGCAGGTGAGCACGGGTGTACACTATTTTTATTAAGAAATAAATTGTGCATTTACTAAATGGTAAATACATGTGAAGCTTCTTAAAACATTAAGAATGACTCATGACTACTCATCACTTCTAGCTTTACACAAGTACTTGTCAATCATTACTGCCTTAGGTGAACACAATATACATTAAACAGTTAAGGGGAAAATGGATGTAGTTTTATCGATCGTGACAATTGAAAAAGCAAGAGAAGAGATAAATCCAAACCAAACTGCCTGCCAAAATGGACTAGTACAACAAAATGTACACTATAACACAATGCGGGTATTTTGTGTGGGGTTTTTTGGTCATAATTGTATCATTTTGAGATGGGTTTCACTATGCAGCCCAGGCTGACCTTGAACTTGAGATCTTCCTGCCTTCTTTCCTTCCTGAGCAGCTAGGATTACATGTTTTCTTTTTTTTAACTTAACTTTGGGCAACATAAAAAGCTAATGTTTAGTCTGTTTATAGTGGTATCATCAGTGGGCAGAGTGATAAGTAAGAAGAGAATGAAATAAAACATGCAAGAAATGTCCTTACAAATGGAAAAGATCTGAAGGGAGGAAAAGGTCAGAGATATAGAAGCGGGAGATAGGACAAAAAACAGAAGAGAACAGATTTGAAATCAGGTCAACGGTGAAAGGTTGGGTGGAGAAATTCAGGGCTCATTTGAATATTGATATGCTCAACATTTGAAATGCATCATCCCATTTGATCTTCACAACAGTCCTATGAAGTATGTTATCAATAAGCTAAAAAGATTACACAGGTAACTAATGGTAGAGTTGAGGTTTACCTTAAGTCTGTTTATTTCCAAGGTATTTTTAAAAATAGGTATAGACTCTTAAGATCCAACAATAATTTGCCTTAGACTTATCCCAACACTATGCTTCAAGTGGTCCAAGTTTTTCTGCCCCTAAATTAAATTCTTAATAATAGCTACTATATTAACATGAAGAAATAATGGGAAATTTGTCCTATTTTTTAACCTTTTTGAAAATGTTTCCACAATTTCTATTACTTTTTAAGAAGAGATCATTCAATATGAACTGGAGCAAATCTCTTTTAAGAAGCATCACAACTGGGAGACAAAAAAATCTATAAAAACTCCATTTCTATTTCCCTTAACACTTTTTACTTTGCTGATGACAGGAATTATAAAGAGAAAGGGGCTGAGAAATGGCATATAAAGGACCCAGAAGTTTTGCTTATTGGTAACCATGTCAGATGTCCCTTCTCCTTATCACATCAATTGCAGTATCTAAAGAAAGAAAAAAAGAAAGCTTGAAGGAGGTCAGAATGGCAGACTGGGAACTATGTCCACATGCTCTCCTTTACAAAGTCCCATGGAGGTAAGGGGAAGACAGATATGAGAAACAATAAAGCCCTGATGGTGCTGAAAAAGAAGAAAGACTATTACTAGTAGAGCAGAAAGTCTGTACAAATCCTGAACGACAGAAAGCAGATAGGATCAGATTAATGGAGAAAGGGGCACACAAGCACTAAAGAATAAGAATGCTCCAAATACAAACCACATCATGTAGGCATTGAGGACATCGGGGAGCAATTGATTAGGAACCACATTCACAAGAGCTGGATTGGCCAGCCAGCCTTTCCTCCTTCCCTCTTATACCTGCAGAGTAGCTAAGAGAAAGAAGGGTTCAAACTCTGGCAAAACCCTAAGAAATACTCCTTGGAGCAAGTACAGCATGCCTGCTACCCCATACTTGCAGATGTAGCCCACAAAATGTGATGTGTCTGCCCCCAAATCCCCTAAACTAGCAAGACTTGTGGGAGAAATAGGGTTATGGTTAGACCACTTAAACCCTATGGAACTTTGTGGTCCACAGACTTGGAAAACTACCCTAAAAAACACTCGCACCAGTGAAACTCTACTGGCAGAATACCCTGAAACCCTGGGTCTCTCTGGCTACTTACTCCTACCTAGATGAGGTGCTGAGGACATTGCTTCCAATATAGACCATTTTAATCAAAATATGAAATTTGGCCCAGGGTTTAGCCTTCTGTCTGGAAGCTTACTGCAGAGGTTACCCACAACACACAGCAAAGTGCAAACATTCTTGAAGGTGCTACAGTTGTCATAAATTACATGAAAGGAAGTTACTATTGTAGATTTCTCAACTTCAGATTTCCAGATTTTTTTCTAAGACTGTCTATCCTGCTAAGCTCGCCCTTTAAATGTGAGAAAGCTTATCCCTTATTGTTTCAGTACTTGAGAGTGTTGCTTTTATGTCAACACGACTTTCAACTGTATACCAATGCCATTCCCCAAATTATCGATGTTACAGCACCTAATCCGCTTCAAAGAGACAAGTGCTGTGGTAGGGCAGACACCAGGGAATGTCTCTCTGGAAGAACCTTAGATGGATGCTGTAGTCTGAACAAAAAGCAGAGATAGAGTGATTGAAACAGCTTCTGCAGGGCATATAACAGCCCACCCTGGCCCCTCTCACACCACACCTTATGAAATATGCTCAAGCTCTCTACAGGAGCCCCCTTGCCTGGGGAATTTTAGTGAGGTCTGTGAGTTGCTTGCCCTAGGCCCAGGCGTTCAGGTGCCCTGCAATAAAGCTTGCTCTGATAGAACTTGATTACTTCCCTCCTTTTGTGACACAGATGTGTGGGGAAGCAGCTTTCTGTCACTGCACAGCAACATAACCTGTTATAGTTTGGATATAAAATGTCCCCCAAAGGCTCATATCTTAAAGGTTTGGTCCCCGATGCAACCATGTTTATAGGTGGAGCTTTTTTTTTTTTTTTTTGGTGCTGAGGATGGAACTCAGGGCCTTGTGCTTGCAAGGCAAGCACTCTAACCACTGAGCTAAATCCCCAGCCCGATAGGTAGAGCTTTTGGAAGGTGAATGGATTCATGAGGGTTTTAACGACACCAGTAAATTTATAGACATGATTTTATGTCATCACTGGGAGGTGGACATTTCCACAGGTGGGAACTAGTTGAAGGAAGTATGTCATGTGGGCACAGTTTTGGGGACTATATCTTGGCCCTTTTCTTGCTGGCTCTTTCTCTCTACTACCTAGCTGTCATGAGGTGAGCAGTCCTCATTCACCAGGCCTTCCCACCATGATGTTTCTGCATCATCACTGGCCTAAAGCAATAGAGTCTGCTAAATATGAGCTGAAACCTCTGAAACCATGAGCCAAAACAAACCTTTCCTTTAAGTGGTTATTTTTAGGCACTTTGGCACAACAATGGAAAGCTTACTAACACACCAGCATATTCCAGTTAAGCAACCTAGCTGGGTTTAATCCCCATCACTGGAAACAAAACAAAAACCACAGCTAATGAGTGAGTAAACAAATAATAAGCAAAAGATACAGAAATGAATGAAAAATAAAATAGTATGCATGACTGGCCAGCCAAGTAAGTAATCTGGAAGATCAAGCTGATGACATCTCCTTGGACACAGAACAAACACACAAAGGCGGTTTTAAAAAATTTAGACAAATATTACACAGAGCTGAAGCAAAAGATACAATGCCAGGAGTTTGCAGGAGCAAAGGACAGAAACAAACAAATGAAAAAAGGTAAGAAAATCAGGGTGGGGCAGGGGGCTACATTTATAGAAATGGAAACTGAATTTCTTATAAGCACTGATGAAACAATAGAAAACAATAACTTCAAGGAACTAAGGGGAAAATAACTAATTCTGACACTAGAATTTTATGATGATACAAGAATACAGGTGAAATTAAGACATTTTCAGACATGGAGAAATTCAGAAAGTTTACCACTCACACCAGAAAAATCAAGATTCTTCAGTAAAATGAAAGGAAACACCACAAAAAAAAGGATGAGATAAGTAGCAGCTGTATATGAGGGAGAGAAAGTAGAAGAGAGACAGAGAAAAATTTAATTTAACACTTCTTGGAGGACTTAGTGACATAAGATTTCTTTTTCCATAGGCTTCAACACGATCATATTTCTTGGTTTAACATAATTGTAATATAATATCTGATACAACTAGTTCTTATAATTGCTACGGGGGGCAGAATTAAATATTTAGAATAAATTTATAGACAAAGCTAAGAAGACAATTACAGTGACAAAAGAGAAATGCAATAAATGCTATAAATCTTGATAACAGAAAAATAAAGCTTTTAAAAGAAGAGAGTGGGAAAATGTTTAATTGTTTTAATTTCTTTATCCTTCAGAACAGGGAACATATGAAGTTGAAACCGTAACTGAAAGTTATAAAGTTCACTTGGTAAAACTAAAGCACTGTAACAAAACTGAGGGTTCGTGACTGGACATCGTAACACTAACATGTGAAAATATTTACCTTTCATATAAGGAAGTAACCAGATACTGTGTAGATGATACAAGAGCTCAAAATCAAAAACAAACAAACAAACAAACTGGTAATTTCTAAGGAGACAACCACTCAAAGAAGTGAAAAGCAGAAACTGTGAGGAAGTTAGCATGGAAGCCTCCTTGAAGTGGAGCCAGGAAGAAAGGAACCCATCTTGGAGGTGCCTAGGAGCACCACAGTAATTTGTTGGGATTCCAGAGCTCCTCCAACCCTGAATGACCCAAGAACTACCCTCGTGTGGAGGAAAAGAACAGACAGGCTTTACTAAGTGGTCTTTTGAGCATTCTAATTTTGTCTCTTGACAATTAAGTTATTGACTCACCTAAAATAGAGTTATAAGAAGGTTTAGTTTTTATTTATATTTTAACCTGTTTCTCAATGGTAAATTTTCTGTCCCTGGCAAATCTAAGTGAGCCCTTTTCATATGCCCCAATTAAATGTTTTTAAAGCAAAAATCTTCATGAACATGGTTCTGTGACTGACAGGGCCAGTGAATGTCCAGGAAGACATCTGACTGCTAAGGAATCCTGAGAATTAACTGCAGGTAAGAGGCCCTCAACATGTGGAACCATTTGGTGCTTTGTTCACTGCCGATTTCCAGTGTATGGCACTGAACAGGAGTTCAATAAATATCTGTTGAACAACAACAACAAAAAAACTCCATACAACTCTAGCCTTTCTTAGGGCATAGCTGTAGCAGCAGCAACGTGTCTCTTCTTGGGGGCCCGTCCCTCACTGAGCTACTCTGAGGCCCAGAGGAGTTAAAATGGTCACCATTTTACTCTTTTCAAATAGGACCTTGCATCACTTCCTGATGTTCCCCTGTTAAGGCGAGCTCCCTGAGCTAGAGAAAAGCCTTACTCTCTCCTCAGCTCTCCACAGTGCTCATTGGGACACTGACAAGGGGACCTTTGCAAGCCCCCATAGCCTGGCACTCTATTCAATTGATGGTGTTAGAAAAAAAGAAAAGGAAAGAAAAGCTCTTATGTACCTCAGCAAAGGATTTTGCTGATCTGTAGATCCATAGGTGCCCTTATGAAAATTTAAATTAAACTTCTGTTCAGAGATGATGGTTATCAAGTACTCTGAAAGCTTGATTTTTAAGGAAATAAGACTTGGCAGCGTGAGGTTTCCAGAGATAGCCACAAAATATTTGAACAAAAGAGGCAGATTTGTCTGAAACTCAACAGTGTTTTCCTGAACCCTATTTAATAGCCAAGTTCCTTCTTCAGTGATTAGTGGAAAAAGTCTTTTCAAATGATTGCTATACTTTGAGCTAGTGGAGGATAGGGCCAGTTATTCAACTACTCCTTCCAAAGCACTGTTAACCACTTATTGCTAGAGATCTTTCAGTACCCTGGGAACGAAGGATGGGCACACTTTCAGTACTCAATGTAAAGGAAGTAGCACAATTACATAAAAAGAGAAGCTTATCTATCACTTCCAGGAAACAATCTAGGGTGTTCTTTTGGGGGAGGAAGGGTTGTCGTTTGTTTGTAATTTAGGGTGGGGAAAAAAAAAAACCAAAACACCCACCCTTTATTCTGGTGTCTTTTTCCTTCAAAACAAGGTTGGAAAAACAACAAGCCAAAAAACCAAACCAAACCAGCAGCAACACCCCCCCCCAATATTGATTAAATATGAGGAAACATAAGGGATACACCTTTGGAAAACCAGTTAGCTTCTACGCTGAACCCAGCACCTGGCTAAGGCACTGTGATTAATGCCTGGCGTGGTCACCATTCTTCCTGAGGCAAGGAAAGGGATGTCTCTCTGACTAGGTCAGAATACGGGACTCAAGCTAGATCCATCCTAGGCGTAGCTTAAAAGTGAAATATTAGTTGTATTTTAAGATTTGAAATCTGCAACAGTTTGGCAGATAGAGAAAGCTTCAAAGGTATGGAACTCAAGCCACAAAAGCAGGGGACTGCATAACACTTATTCCTATTGTGTGTGGGGGAAAATCGAAGAAGGATTAAAAAGGGAATTTTTTTTTTAGCAGAGTAAGGACAAGCACTAACCAAGAGCTTCAGTTACTACTGGAACAGCTGGAAAAAAAAAAAAAAGTGCTCTGGAAAATCAGAGCCAAAGAAAAAGTAAAAGCAAAGGAAGTCTTTTTCCTTGCAAGTTTAGAAGTCTGGTTCATATAAATATAATAAAGTCAAGCTCTATCTGTGAAGAATCCAAAGAAGTTCATAAAGATCATATTGAATCTGCTGGATGACAATCATTAGAGCAAAGGGGTCACCTCACATGTCCTAGGCCGCACAAATGAGAACAGTAGCTTCCATACCAAAGCCTCATATGAAAACAGGCTTCAAGACTAGTGGCAGTGGCTCTGTGAAGATCAAGAAAGAAGGGTGCCAGGCAATGGTGGCATAAACCTGTAATACCAGTGCCTGGGAGGCTGAGGCAGGAGGATCACTGTAAGTTCAAGGCCAGCCTGAAATACATAGTGAGACCCTCTCTTTTAAAAAAAAAAAAAAAAAAAAGGTGAAACTGTTACAAAAAAAGGCACATCACTTCTCTGAAAACATGTGATCATGTATAGAAAATAAACAGGTATTTTCCAGTTATTATCTTCCACAGTTCCACCTCTGTGCCATTCTTTAACTTGCTCCAAATGGGTCATGTCTATTGTTTCCCACCAATGTGAAATAATTTACCTAATGAGAAACGATGGGGAAATAGTTTCTGACACTGTGTCTTCTGGGTAAGTGAGAGTTCTCCAGGCATGAAGGTAGGGATGGTAAGAACGAGTGCGGATACATGAAGTTTGGCCCCACTTATATTTTGTAGATATCTTTTTCTAAATGTGAACAAATTTTCTTCTAACACCTTTCTCTGAAAATGTGACATGCAGAAAGATATGAGCAATGAGTTAATAGATATAGGTTTGCCAAATGGGAGCTTGAAGTAATTGTAAAGTCCAGCACAGGGAAAGGTCACCCCAGAAAAATCTCACTCCTCAAGAAGGCTCTGGCAAGAATGAAAGAATGAGATTTTAATCACTGCAGCTAATTACATAGAAGACTAAATCACAAGAAGAGTTATTTAAGTGTCTTAAATACAATAAAAAGTAATTAACAGGAAGTGCCATCTTGACAGCTTCATGTCACAAACCAGGCCTAAAAGGATCAGCTAATTCCCAATCTGGGAGCCAGAGAATGAGAAACAACTCAGGGTTTGAGCTTTTTTTTTTCATTTAAACTATTTTGATTAGCAGATAACAACTCTTGCCAACTCCATAGTGAAGTTAATCAAGAAAAAAATTTTAATCTATTAGAGGAACGATGAACCCTGTTTCCATTGATTCCCCAGAGTCTAAGTGATGGGGAGTTGAACCTGTATCGCATCGGCAAGGCCTCCCAGGGTCCTGTGACTCACCTCCCTCGCATGGATCAAGAGGAGAAACAGGGATTCCACAGGAGCCTACTGGGGACACTGACAACTCACACACTCTGCATGTGAAACATGCCTAAAATCTGCTTTGAAATAGCCCCATGGCAGACAGCATCTCATGGCTCTTCTCACGCCCTGGGATCACCGACTCCCCAGGCGCTGCTCTAGTCAGAAGTCTCCTGGTGTCTGAAACAAGAAGATCCCCAGGAGGAGGGCAGATAAGCCCGCAAAGCGTGGCAGGCAACACTCTCTTCTGATTTCCACATCATTTCTACACGCTTAAACACAAAGCTTCCCTCTCAGATGGGCGATGCGTTTCACAGAAGCTCTCTCAACTTTTCCCTCCACTGACCTACACACTCATGACCAACCGAAAGCACAGGCCAAACTGGATGAGCGACTGCAGGCCATGGCAGCACACCCATCCTCGTCACCCCGGCCTGCCGAGACACTGGCCTTCTCCCCAGACCTACCGCAACCTGGCTGCGTCTGTTATTCCGAAGATGTGCTGCATTGGCTATTATCTTAATCATTGAAGGGTAAATACATGAAGAACATGTGCTTATGACAACACTTGTACACTTTAAAACGGTTTAAAAGAGGAATGGTGCTAAAGTGGCTGCAAAGTAAGAGTGGGACAACTCTAACAGGAGGGGGGCATAAAGCTCAAAAAATAAGGTTCTAAAATTAGTGTTTTTTGAGTTCTCATTTCAAACAGGAAGTTATGTAGTTCACCACCTATCTCAGAGATTTTAAACTCTGTATATGCATTTTCATGTTTAAAAATTCTCTTTTCTAGCTGACATTTTAAAATAGCTAACCATTAGGCCAGATACGATATTATTTAGATTTTTAAAAGTAAATTCAGGAAAAAGATATAACCAAATAAAAGAAGGAAACTATTAGGTACAAGCCATCTCAGGTAACAGACATCTAAGTATACCCTATTATGTCTCATAAAGGGACTCTTAGCAAAACAGTTAAAAAGTCCTTCAATAAATTTCTTATTGCGGGATACTGAGGTTACTATATGGGTAAAAGGAGACAAAATTCCCCATTTCCAGGGAGAGCAGTCTGGGTAGGGTGCTTTCAATAACATCAGTAAATCCTACTACCCAGAATATACAAGAAACTAGAAAAACCCAACCACAAAACCAAGTCATCCAATTTAAAAATGGGGAAAAGGATCTGAGTAGACATTTCTTAAAAGAAGACATGAAAGCTGGGTGTGAATGCACACAACTGTAATCCTAGTCTTCTGGGAGGCTAAGGCAGGGGAACTGAAAGTTCAAGCCCAGCCTGGGCAATTTAGCAAGATCCATATCTGAAAATTTAAAAGAAATGAAAGGAGGAGGGGGTTTGGTATGTAGCTCAGTGTGAAAGCCTGGATTCAATCCCCAGTACTACAAGAGGAAGAAGAGGAGGAAAAAAAAAAAAAAAAGAAGACATACAAATAGCCAACGAGTACATGGAAAAATGTTCACCAGCACTAGCCATGAGGGAAATGCAAATCAAAAGCCCAATTCACTACCATCTCATCCCAGTCCAAATAGCCACCCAGCAAAAAGTAACTCATGCTAGTGATAAAAAGGAGGGGAAGGCATCTCATACACTGCTGGTGTGTAAACTAGTTTAGCCATTATGGACAACAGTGTAGAGGCTCCTAAAAAACTAAAAACTGAGCATCTGTGTGATCCAGCAATCCCATTTCTGGGTATATATCCAAAGGAAATGAAATCGACATATCAAAGAGATTCCTTCATGAGATAAAGGAGTAATCTCAGTCAAAGCCAAATAAATACATTTGAACCTCAAGGTTTTATGCCACAAGTCATGGCCACAACACTCTCCACTAGGAATTTAAATCAGCTGTCTCTAATTGTTCTAAAATTTTAAGAATCTCCAAAAACAATTCCATAAATGTCTGATATTACGCAGTGAAATCTTATTTTAAAAATATACCTCAGTGACAACTAAATGAGACAACACACTCTAAAGAAGCAGCAAATGAAGATTGGTGCAGGCCGTCTACCAAAAATGAAGATGTACATTGTTATAGACATGAAACTGCTTTCCCCAGTAATTAGATAGCAGCAGCAGTGATCTATGGCAAAGACTCTTTGCTATACTAAAATTTTTAGTGTAGGAGAATACTAACATCCCAGCTCTCTTGAGGAGGGAAGTATGCACCTAGCTCCTAAGAAGTGGCGATAAACTGATAATAAATCATTACTGTAAGTTACACAGCTAGAATAATGACCAAAACATGGCCTAATTTTTCACATTTCAAAAATATGATCTGATTTGTCAGAAACCGGCTTCCCACAAAACCTGCCTTCTCTGATGGTGTGAAGGTAATGACATCAAATGTCTGTATTAGGCTCCTCCTGGCAACCATGAAACCTCCAATGTGTGAACATTAACAGCATTAATAAATACAGGAGAGGAAACTGGCTATACATAGTCATTTCCACACATGAATTCAGGAATGAGGGGAAAGAGGCTCCTGCTTGATGGAAGAGTTTCTAGAAGCTAAATAGTTTGAAGATCCTCATCCTTGCTGAGGTGCTGCCGCAGCTTAGATATGCTGTGTTTCTCCTGGCAGGCTTCATTATACTTTCAATAAGACAATCTCTGTTCTGATGAAAAAAAACAAAAACAAAAACAAACAAAAAAAAAAACTATTCTTTTTATCTCCTCTACCATGCTCCCTTAAAAGAAAAGAAAAATACCTGTTTGGTAACAAACAGCACTTAAGACTGTTAAATAGAGAAGGAAACAATTACCATGCTGGTATATTTTATGCTAAGTAAGAATTGCTACCAGGGACTGACTGATTGTTTTAATATTTATTATGGAAACGGGGCCCAGCAGGCTTCCTCCTTCCCCTGTCAGATACTTCCCTTGAAAGATTCTGTTCATCAACCAAGCTACCAAGAGACCTTGGTAACCAGGGTACAGCCAGGACAGAAGATTACAAACCTCTAGACAAAGAAAATGTCTGATTAACCTCTCCTCTTTTTCCTCTTTTATTGTTTAACTTTATTTTTTTTAGGTGAGTGGTGCGACAACTCAACCTCCTAAACCAAAATACTGAGAATTTTTTTAACTAATTTTGGACAGTAGCTAGGGCCAGCTTGATACTCAATAAATAGCATTATTAACAGTAATAATAACATGTATTTCATAGTGCCAAGCATCCAGAGCCCAATAAATCTTAAATTAATGAAAGTATATGATTAGCTAATGAGTGATTATAAAGTGCTTTGCAAATATAAAGTGCTGCATAGGCACATAATTATAAACTACTGGGTGAAGTGGAAGAGAAAGCAAAGCAAAGCAAAAGGAAGGAGAGACTTGATTGAGCAGAGAACTTTCAGCTCCTTGAGACTAAAGCTGGATTTCTGCCAGCCAGAAGACTCACATTCCTCCAATGGTGACAGTAGCACAGGTACGCTCAGAAAAGGCAGGCACCGTCTCTGTGGCAGGGCTGGCTGGTCTAATGTAGTCCACTGTCACACTGACCTGAAAATAAAGAATCAAGGGAGTTAGGGTGGGTTTGCCATCCAGCTCACAAGCAACCACATGTGCCTGAATAACTGCAAAAGATCAACTCAGTTTACTTTGCTGGGTCTAAGATCTCAAACAATAAAAAGATAGCTGAGCAACAGACTGGTAGAAAGTATTTGCAGAAGCTCTATCTGACAAGGGTTAGTTATCCAAAATACATGAAGAGGAATAATGGTATCCTAAAAATAAGAGCCTAATAACCCAAATTTAAATCAGTGACAAGTACACTGGGTACTAGAGTAACTTTATATAGTTGTGACTTACTGCCGTATGTAGGTGGTTGTTTACATTGCTCACTGTCATAAGCAAAAGGTACAACTTATCGTGGCCAAAATACATGAAGAATTCTTAAATTCAACAATAAGAAAACAAACAATCTGATTTAAAAATGCAAAAGACTTGAATAGTTCACCAAAGGTAAAGAATAGGGCAAGAGGGACACTCATTTACCCCTAGTGGGAATGCAAAAAAAAAGGTCCAGCCATTCTTGGAAAAGTCTGGTGGTTTCTTAAAAAACTAAACATACCTTGGAGTTTATCTGAAGGAACTGAAAGAAAACTCATCCACACAAAAACCTGAGCATGGATGTTTATAGCAGTTTTATTCATGGCTGTCAAAATTTAAGTATAACCAAGATATCCTTCCATAGATGATTATATAAACTCTGCTGCCACCAGACAATGGGATATGATTCAGTGGTAAAACGAAATGAGCTATCAAGCCATGAATTGACATAGAGGAACCCAGAAGCGTATTACTAAGTGAAAGAAGCCAAACTGAAAAGGCTTCACACTGTATGCTTTCAACTGTAAGACATTCTGGAAAAGGCAAAACTGGGAAGACGCTAAGAACATGAGTGGTTGCCAGCAGATGAGGAGAGCAGAGGGAAGGATGACTAGGCAGAGCACAGGGGAATTTTAGGGCAATATGTATCATTCTGCACGACACTACAGTGGCAGACACATTCCTTTACACATTTATCGAAACCCACAGAAGGTACAATACCAAGCATACCCCTAGGACCCAGAGTGATAATGGTGTGCAGTAGAAATTCATCAATTTTAATAAATATATCACTCTCGTGTGGGACACTGTACATGCATGGAAGAAGAAAACTCAATTTTGCTGTGAACCTAAAACTATTTTTTTAAAGCCTATTTTTAAAGGAAAGGAGAAAAAAAACTGATAACTGAAAGAGAAAGACAAATGGTTGAACACATGGAAATTCTATCTGACAGAGAAGAGGCCTGTATCATTCCAGAGCAACTATCAGATGTTATGCTAAAGCAGTTCTTTTACCTTTTCTGCATCAGAATATTTTGAAGATCTATGTTTAAATATATGACCTACCTCCCCAGAAAAACCGTTATTTCATTTTAGTCTGCCATACCTTCTCATAGACCACATTAAGAACTTTACATCACAAAGATGCTTGGAATTTTCTTCACACAGTATGTACATCAAAATCATTCAACTAATTAGGCCCAAAAGAAACACATTCGGAGTTAAGAAATCTTTTGTGTTGTGTTTTGTTTTTCAATGGGGGAAGGGGAAGGCATTTTGAATTAACAAGGGTAAGTGCACAGATAGGAAGTGGAGAGTATAAAATGGGACCAGTTCTTAATCCTAGTACACACTAAATAAGCACCACTTTTTCTTTACAAATAGTTTAAGATAATCGATTTCTTTATGAAATCATTTAAGGTCCCTGCTTTGGGTCAAACAGTCTGAGCCACCCCTTATCTATAATCCTTTTCTAAACACAGCTTCACTTCTCACCAATCAGCCTAAAGACAGCAGATTGCATGAGCATCAAGTTCAGCCAAGCTGCTGGTTAGCACCATTAAAATTCTTTCACACTGCTCTTCATAAACTCGTTTTAAAAACGAACATGGAAATTTGGAAAACGACAGCTGCCTCCAAATTCTAACTGTTGGTCACTCAGTTGAACATTCCATTCATTCACATTTTACAAGCAACCAAAATGAGGCACATCAAGGACCAGAGCAATTAAGGGCTGACGTTGAGGTGAATCTCTCTCATAAGAAGTTGCGATGAAACAAAAAATAAGAAAATAGAAGGATGACACTTAAAATCAGATATCTACATTGAAATTACCCCAGGTCGTACCAACTTCTCTAAAGCTAAGGAGATGAACAAGTATGAAAACTATGATCTAAGAGAGGTATTGATCAACGTGTCTCCAACAAAGAAGTTTTAATAGCTGCTCCGCATGCAGCGGGCCAGAGTTAATACAGCCCACAGACAGGGCGAAGAATGGAGGGCTGTACGCAGAGCCTTTTGTCTCAGGTACCTGAGGGGCATGTTACCCCTGGATGTCTTCTAAGTGGATACACCTGGACTTCTCCTCGGGCAAGACCCTACTAACCCACTGAAGTAGGAGGGGGCCAGAAAACCAACAGAATATCCGGAGTCCTGGCAAAAAGCATAGAGCAGATCACAAGTGTAAATTAAGCCTCAAGGCTGGCCAAACCATGAACTGTAAAGTATCCTAGGGTCATATATATATATATATATATATATATATTTATTGCTTTTTGAGACAGGGTCTCACTATGTAGTTGAGGCTGGCCTCGAACTTGCAGCAATCCTCCTGCCTCTGCCTCCCAACTGCTGGGATTACAGGCGTGCGCCACCACACCCAGCCCCAGGGTCAATTTTAAATAGGGCATAGCCAGTGGGTCTCGTCCAACTTGGAGCATTCAGTGGAAATTTAATAAGTAGGTGAAGATGAGGAAAGTCTACATACCCTTCTATTTTCATACAATCCATCTAACAAGCTCTAGCCCTCAATTCTATTAGCAGCGGACAAAATTCATTCCTGCTTAAAAATAAACTAAGTGAATCTCAAGGTTACTTTGCATCTGCCAATGCCAAGCCACCTCCTCAGGATGCAGGCAGGGAGGGACAGCAGCAGCTATTTAGCACAGAAACATGACACAGAGAAACACTTGCTCTCCACCCAGAGAGGGAGCTAGTTCAATCCAAAAGACCACATGGTGGTGGTGTTATGATGGGTGGTGGGCGTGATGGGTGAGGGACATGATGGAGTCATTATAACAAACAAGGAACACCCGAACATCGTTTGGGCCAGAAGGTCAACCCAGGTGCTAGCCCAAAACTGTCTTCCAGGGAAACTATGGGAAGACCACAAAACACAACCCCTTCAATCTTCAATAACCAAAAGAAATAACAACTAGAGTCATCTGCCGAGCACTTATTTCCTATTATCTGGAGAGTCAGAGAATTGCAAGCAAGGCAGAGATTAAAGAGCTCTTTGAGGAGGCAACATTATTAAAGAAAATCTCAAATACAAACAAGGCCCTGAGAGTAGCCTACAGCCAAGATCCACACCTGCAGGCAACTATGACAAACCAGGAATTAATGTCAATGTGTAATTAGCATTTATGTTCCTCTCCTGTGGATTCTGGGATCCATTACTCTACCTTGGAGTTTTTCATCTCTAAATATTCATCACTGATCTGTCAATCACTTCAAAAACAGTCAGTTTAAACAGTATAAATTAAAATGACTGGAAATCTTAGTAATGTCTGTCTCAATAAATGAGAACCTGAAATTTCGGTTTGTGAATATGTACACAAGGAATGTCATAAGCTAAAGAAAATGATTACTATAGATATGGACTTCTCTTTTTAAGCAACGATTTACTTGAAATGTTTGATATACAAGTATTTTTATATTTGTATACACATGACAAAAAGCTACACCCTATCCCTGCTTATAGCAACAACCAGAAGGAGCCCCAGCTCTTGGCTGTACCTGTCACTCTCTTATGAATGAGTCTTCTAACATTGTTGTGTCTCAGGTTCTCCTCATCTGGCAAAAGAGAGCTCTAGATTGGACCTTTATAATATCATTTAACTCTAGAATCCTATAGCAGACACAGTGTACTACTATATTGTATTTTCTTAACTTCTATAATTCCTACTTCACAGTTAGTACAATTAAGTGAACAGAGACTGTAAGAACCATGAGAGTGGGACCATGTCTTTTACTCATGGAAAGCTCCGTAATAGTGCTTGCAAAGTAATAGGTGAGTATGAAGTAAATATTTGTTGCATGAATGCATACCTGTAATCAGAAACTCTTTCAGACATAAAATTCTGAAGGACACTTTTGAATGAGAAGGTCAGGTATTAAAATGACTACTTTGTCAAGCTGTTAACAATTCTGTTGTTTTAAGAAAAACAGTTATTTCAACTGTGGGTGTGGTGGGGTGTGCAGGGAGAGAAAAGAAGATTTTGAAATTGTGATAATCTCCAATACTTAAAAGCAACTACCATGAAATATTAAGCAAGCAAAATATACATAATTTCTCATAAAATTTGTTTGTCAAAGATAGTGCAGCAGACAGTCTGATTCATCCTTGGCCTAATTAGATTGTAGAATTTTCCTTGAAAGCCATTTCAGGACCCTTTAGAGGAACTAAGATGCTAACTTAAGACTAAATTTATATTACAGTCTTTTTAAGGCCTGGAAGCAGTGTAGTACAATAAAATTGCTTTGGACCTCACTTAAGAAATTCTGACCATCTATGGATATTCTTCATTCAAGTAGTGACTAGAAAAGCATCAAAGAACTTCAGAGACCTTGACACTGCGGATGATAATGAAATGCTGAAATGTGAATGACCTAAGCATAAAAGATGAGGTAGGGAGAAAACAACTGCATACCCACAAGATTTCCAGGTTGCAGCATGAGTATAGTTTTAAAACAAATAGCACGGTATGTGAAGCTGTTTTGCAAAATCACCACATAATCCCACCCATTATTCAGCACAGCCAATGGTAAATTCACAAAGAGCTGTAATAAATACTCTTATCTCTAGAAATAAGTTCTTCTATGATCCCACTTTCCCGACGGAATTTTCAGGTAATGGAAAGCCGCTATGCACTCCCCGTATGAAGAAGGTGCCATCTGGCCCTAAAGGGTACTGATGCTGCCTAGAAACAAAAGTAAAACAACAGAATTTACACAGCCCACATAAGAGTGGCTGTGTGAACTTGGAAAAGTTACTTAACATCTCTGTGCTTTCATTTAACATGGACAACTATGCCCCTTTCACTGTGCTAGCCAGCAAAGTATTAATATATTTATAGAAGGAATTTAAAACAGGACATGACTCACGGGGAGCCTTCTGAACATGCTACATATTTGGGATAAGCACATACCGGTTTTCTTACAACAGTGCCTGGCACAGAGTTTAACAGTGTGTGAGATAAACACACATAGGTACACACCCATATATGCATCAGTAAGATACATGTTGACTTAAATCATTAGACTTCTAATCATTAGGCAGAAAACCTCAATTAAATATACTTTTCTCCTTTAGGAGTCACAGCAAACAAGAGTATGTGCCTCATACACATTCATGTCAACTTAGAGATAAGTAGGGCTTATTTTGAAGAATGATACGCTGTTTAGTATTTACTTAGAAGTTTTACAGATTAATTTTGCAGGTTCCAGTTATTGGAGATTTTATTTACCAAAGGTAATCAAAGCCGAGTGTTGTGAACCGTCGCAATTAGAAGTTCGCCAGAGATATGTGGGGCGGGAGATGTCCTGCTTTATGAAATTAGGGAGACAATGAACATCAAAGAGAGGCCAAGCATCCATTTGTTTTGGTCCTTCTGGGACCTTCTATACACAGGACCTTTCTAGTACTTAAATTACATATTCTTGATCTTTTTTCCCCTTGCTAAAAGTACCTTATGTAATTATTCTAAAAATATATCCAACATTTTTGAAAATTTTGAAACACACTGTCCATCACCCATTTACCCAGATACGGGAAGAGTTTCAAAATAAATGACCACAGATGAGCTTCTTGGTCCTCTCTGGGCCTGCCCTCAGCTCACCTCCCAGATGAGCGACCTGACCGCGCGTGACGCAAAGCTCACGAGACCTGTCAGGCTTAACCTCCTTCTAGACTCATGCTGTGTGACAAAAATAGAGTCACAAATGACAGTCATGTGTATTTTAATTTTTGTAGTAGCAACAGTGAGAAATTAAAAAGTAACAGGTGAAAATAATGAATACTGTATCTTATTTCACTCAAAATTAAAAAATGATCTCCATATTAATATAAAACCAATTTTGACATAATGTTTTGTCTTTGCTATCTGGTATGTATTGTATCAGAGCAGTATGTCTTCACAATGGAAGGCAACCACATTCATGTGCTCCCAGCCACACAAGGCCGTGGCTGCCTTTTGGGACTGTGCATTCCTGGACTATCTGTTAAGGCACAAAAGTCTTAGCCTTGTTCCTCTATCACAGATGATACTACCACTTGTTGGTTCTAAGTTGCTTGCTTTGTTTCTCCCTGTAAGCCCTTACTATCTTACATTTTTTGAATCTTTGTGAATATTCTTAAACCAAGTATAAAAAATTATGGTATGAAAAACTAAAATGTTTATCCTTCATTTTCTTTTTTGAAATCTGTTACCTGACTAGAGTAGAAAGATATGCCACACAGCTCTTCAATTCTAAAAAAAAAAAAATTTTAGGTATGAAAATAAATTTGTACACACAGAAAAAAATTATAAATAATACTCTAAAATATATTCAGTTCAAAATTTTGGTGAAAGTACTTTTTGATGACTTTCACCAGCCCCAGACTCTTTACCTTAGTGTTTGAAATGTAGTCTAATGAATAGATGGCAACTATTAGGTGGCCAGAAATTCATGCTAAAGAACTACCTGCTGTTTTAGTTAATAATTATGGCTTGTGTTGATTGTGGGTATTATTTTTACAAATGAACAAATGGCTGTAATCCCGGCACTCAGGAGGCTGAGGCAGGAAAATTGCTGTGAGTTTGAGGCCAGACTGAACTACATAGCAATGAAATAGGATTAGGGCGTGGCTAAGGCTGGCTGGCAAGGGAGCGTGACGTGGGGGAGTGGCCTGCACCTGACATCAGCCTGAGGCCTGATTTTCAAGCACCAGCCCTCACGTGGACTGCAGGAAGTTCTTGCGAGATTCCATGGGAACTCCATTCAATAAATAGTAGCAACACCTGAAGCAAGGGCCTTTTTCTCTACCGCGCCACCAGGAAGGAGCTCTCCTTTTTCTCTCCCATGGAAGATGATGGCTGCATCCCCAGCACCGCTGCTACCATGCCTGTCTCGGGGTAACCCCTACTGTGCCTAACAGGCCCGGTACACATTTTGGTGTATCTATTGTTATGCTCAACTTTCCTTTTCTTCTTTTCTCTATACTTTAAATAAAACTTTAGAACTACTTTTTGTCCCCCTCATTCAGTTCTTTGCTTGAGGAGGGAAAGAACTCAGCAATATCAGAACCCATCCGATAACAGCAAGACCCTGTCTTGAAAAAAAAGGAGCAACGGGTGGACGCCAACTACTTCTATAAACTTTTACAATGATAAAAGCTGAAATTTATTTATTCCATTCACACATCTTTGAGCTGATTTCTCTTAAAACAACCTGTAAGACATATCACAAAAAAGTTATACATTTTGTTGTCTCATCTATACTGCAAAGAGCAGAACATTGACAGAAACCAATGCTGCCATGCTATCTACCTCTCCATTTTGGCCTAGATGTGTTCTGAAACACCCCCTTCCAAATAATTGTAATTGGGGCTAAGCCTGGTTGCTTATTCACATGCTTTGCTGCTCTTTCCATCTACAATCACCCTTCCCACCTCCCCCAAACAGAACTATTTTAAGCACATTTCACTTTCATCAATGGAATGTTAATCTACAGTGCTTACAAACCTTTATAAGTAGAGGGCCAAATCGCTTTGTTATTTGATTAGTTCCTAACAAAATGAGTCTCCTACCACAAGTCCACTCTCACTCCAATGGGCAGATGCTTTTATCTACTTTGAGGTGAGAGGTAAAATACACTGTAATTCAGGCCCAGAGAAGACGTTAGGAGTCCCTACCTAACAGGCATTAGGTTAAGAGGCTATTACTGTTCCCTGATAAACCTTGAGTTTGGTAAATATTTCATTAGAAGCATACACAAGTGCAAGATCCAAAAATACACATTCAAATATCTTACATAAGGGGTCATTTGAGATTGGAAAAAATTTCTAGAAACAGTGATAACTACCTGACAACAAATGTAACATCAAAATGACCTGAAAATACACTGTACAGTTTATGCACGGAAGCAAACAATAGACACGTATAAAAATCAACAGGGAATACAGTTCTGACAACTAGAAACATTTTAAATCAATCTGATGATGACCTTAAAGAGAAACAGGGATCAGTGTTTGAAAATAACCTCACAGCTGCCAGCATTTTCATTAAACCTTTTGATTTTTGTTTTTATAATCATACAAATACTTAAAGAGTATAATTTGTGTTTGTGCTAATGTTCTGACCATTTTCTTAACATTATATCACTGGTATAATCCATAGCAATACTTACTTTCGCTACCTCACTGCTTGTCTCTATGGAGGAAACCAGAAGGCCCCAGAGGCACTCCCAGAAACCACGCCTTATATCCCTGCAGACCCCTTCTTACTCAAAAGCTACCACCTCCCACTGCTTTCCCAAGAAGGAGGAAGTTGAAGGTGGGTCTTTTTTTCTCTTCTATGCATGTGTCAGTCAAAATCATCTGTGTCCAACATTTTCAAGGTCACCAGCAGTCAGGAGAAATTAAATCAACCTGTCCAGAAGTCTCCCTGGAGGAGTTCCAGCCACACAACCCATAAGAAAACACGGAGGGAGACACTTAAACCTGTGTGGAGAATACGCACAATGTCACCCAGTCTGTAAGACAGCAGTGTAACAAAAGTAAAAGGAGAGGCTCAGGGATATGAAGAAAGGGGATTTGCTTAATGGCTTGTAAGAATAATTACCAGGGGGAAGAAAAGGACAGTACTAAGAAATGGATAAAAATAGAAGGTTACATTACATTTGCTCTGTAAATATATGCCAGTGTACGAAGATTTGGATTGTTTCCACTTACCAAAGGGCCAAATTGAGAAGTCTAAGCAATAAATATGGGGACTACAATATTCACCCTGCCAAGAGTTCCAATAAATTCCTGCTGCTCTGGGGTAGGGATTGCTTGGGTGAGCACAGGAAATATGGAGAAGCCAAACTCCATTTGCTACAGTCAGAGCACTCCCTTTTCTCAGGCATGAGTTACCACCAAGAAGTCGAAATATACATTCAGGTAAGTAAATGGTAGCCAAGACTAAAATGGTGAATTGGTCTCAAGGAAGTGTATCATGACCTCAAAGGAGAATTATGAAAATATAATCATTTTTCAGGAATGCCTGCCAGTCCCACAAGAAATCTCCCAATGATGCATCATTTTGGATATAAATTATTCTCAGTTTTGTAGCTAATGAGCATTCTAAAACACTCGGGAGTCAACAACATAGGTGCCCTCCTTTTCTTTCCTTCCTTCCTTTCCTTCTTCCATTCTTTCCTTCCTTCCTTCTTTCCTTCCTCCCTCTCTCTTTCTTTTTTTGGTAGAAAATATATACAGTGTCACCCAGTCTTTAAAATAGAAGCTACAATAAGCTACAATAAAAAGGAAGGAAGGGCTCAGGGATCTCAAGAAAAGGAGATTTGCTCGGCATCAAATCTTGGGCCTCAGGCATGCTAGGCAAGTGTTCTACCACTGTGTTACAAAGCCTTTTTTGCTGTAGACTCACCACTTTCTCCCCTCCATCTCACACAGAAGATAAAGGCCTACTAAATTAGGTGAAGTTCCTTGATGAAAGGCACAGGGTGCACACGGGAGGAAACCTGAAGTCAATGTCTAAAACTGCACAGTTGCTGAGGATCGTCCTGCAACAAATCTGTATGCACCTCCAAATTCGGTTCTCCCTGCCTTTTAGCCACTATTTCAAAAAACAGTATAATGTACATAGACAACTCTTCAGCCCACAAATATAAGTATTTAGAAGCCAAATAGTTAGCAGTGGAAAGTAAGCCTTGGTCAAATGTAGCACCTGCATCTTAAATAAGCAAGCTCTAACAGCTGTATAGACGAAGATGTCTCCTCAAAGTCCAACAGTGCTCCAGTTTCTACTACTAAGTTATCAGATATATGAAGCAAAAATACTGTTTAAGTTTCTCAAAAAATTAAAAATAGAATTACCCTATAATCCATCAACTCCACTTCTAGGTATATCAACATAATTGGAAAGCAAGGTCTCAAAGAGAAATATGAATATCCATGCTCACAGCAAAATTTATTCACAAGAGCCAAAAAGTGGAACAACAGTACTATCCATCAATGGATAAACAAAATATGGTGTATACATACATCAGAATATTTTTCAGCCTTAAAGAAAGGAAATTCTGACATGCTACAACATGGATGAAATGAGCTAATCACACACACACACACACACACACACACACACAAAAGAATACCGAGTGATATCTCTTACATGAAGTACAAAGGGTAGGTAGTCGGATTCATATAAACAGAAAGTAGAATGGTGGTTTCCTGAGGCTGGAGGGAGTTGTTTTAATGGGTTGAGATGAAAAGTTCTGGCTATGGGTGATGGTGATGAGTGTACAACAAAGCAAATATACACTTCAAAATTATTAAGTTGGTAAATTTTATGTTTATATGCATTTTAAGACTATGTATTATATGTGCATGTGTGTTCTGTGTGTCCTGGACTATATTATCTATACATTCCACGAGTCAACAACAACTTAGTGGCATGACCCAGACAGAAGCCACGTGACTCCAAGCCCAACTCTGGCCAATTCCTGAATCTCTTGGTTGCTTTATGGGGACAGACTCAACACACTCCCAGGAAAATAGAGGTTCCCCAAAGGCCATTATTAATTTGAACTCATGTTCAATAACAGATTAATAAAGGAAGAGACATCAAAGGCAGCCACACAGGACAAAACTGTCAACCTCCCAGGATATGAAACGGAAACACCATAAGGCACTTGTAGGTGCCGCAAGTCTACCTAGGTCTTTTTGTTACCGTTTCTATGAGGGACCTGCAGAAAGGGAATAAGAATATTCTGTAGTTCGCTAACTTCCTATTAAACTGACAAATTCTTTTAATGTCAGGTGCTCTGATTCATTTGCTCTATGAGGAAGAGCCCTCCTTTCAAGATCTGTCACCTGTAAACATATACTGTGAGAATTTTCAGTGCATCCCCATCAGAATTTTCCAACCTCTATCTAGCTCTCCAGCTGTTGAATTTGATCACCTTTCTCTGTGCTTTTGTCCTATAGTTTTTGTGGGCTTTTCTAAGTGGTATTTTCTACTATTGTCAGGAATCTAAATTTTTACATCTTTGGAGGTCAAACTGGCAATTCTAATAACATTTAATTTGTAGATATCTTTTGACTAAGCAATTCCACTTTAGGAATTCAGTCTATTCAAAACACAGATGTAGGTAACAGCACTGTGTCCTTCTCATTGATGGTAGTTTAACATAAACGCTCAGATTTAGCTCAGGAGTACCGCACTGGCAGAGATCATTATTTTTTTTCACTAGTATATTTTACCAGCACTTCTCAATAAATATGATGAAGCTGTTGAAAACAAGAAAGGAGAGCTATACAATCTGCTATGGAAAAGATGTTCAGATATAAAAAAGCCAATGCACAACGGTACACATAACCTAATCCTATTTGAGGGAACAAAAGTGAGGACCACACAGATTCTAGGCACTAGTGCAATGGTAAGCAAACCTTGTAGAGACGAGTGCCCAAATTGCAACCCAAAACCCACTTATTTATTGCAAGGTGCCAACACTACAAATAAGCCTGAATACTGATCGTTTAGAGAAAAAAATTCATACATTAACATCTTTTGTCTTAAAAGAAAAATAACACACGTGTCATAGGTTCACCACCACTGGTCTAGAGGAATACACTTGATGCAATTAGAAGAGCTAATCTTTGAAGGTAAAATTAGGGGGCACTTTTAATTCCCCATACATTTCTGTTGGGATAAAAATTTTTAAATTACAATTGTAAGGGGGAAAATAAGATTAATTCTTAAGAAAAACAACAGTAGTTTAAGCTAGTAGCTACACACAAAAAAAAAAAAAACCAATACCAAACACACAACAAAGTTACATGCTTACAACCTGAATCTTCAACATCACTGATTTCATCACAAATGTTCTCACACTGAGGCCACTGTCACAGCTCAGCAGTTTCTGCCAACCAGTAAGGATTGTGCAGGACAAACTAAGGAGGACACGATCATGAGGACTTCCGGGTGCGTAGTGATGTACTATTGCCACGGCAGGTGGGTATCACCATCTGCAAATGAACTGCCAATCTCACTGTGAGCTAATAATGATCCTGCCACCATCACCTGCCTGCCATATGTTTCCCCTACTTGTCACGTTAACAAGGAACTGCAGTTTGGCATGCTGATCACTGACAGTCCGATATTACTGGTTGATGTTCGTTGTACCTAGCTGTGGTCCTCCATAGAGCTGAGAAAGAGTGGAGCAGGATACAAAATACTGCTTTGTCCATTGACCATTCATTAAGATCCCACATTTTGCAGTGGACAAGCCAGTGGTTCTTTCTTTAATTCTAAGACTAAAACCTGCCAGAGTTGGAGGGCCACCTACATTTTGCCCTATGATCTTGTTCCCCATTAGTAGAGCAGAAAAGGAGCCCATATTTCCCACTACAAACTGAATTTATTCTGTTTCCTTAAATTACCATGGTATAGTCAATAAAAACTGGTGCAATCCTAGGAGGTTTCCTTTTTTACTCTAATGCAATGCAGATGTAGGCACAGGGTATGACATCATGAGTCATGAATTGTGCTGATGGAGCCCTGTCTCAGAGAAGATAGTCTAAGAAGAGAATATAATATGAAAGAATGCAGTTGGTGTACAAATAAGCTCCCTTCATAGTCTGTTCCCATTAGTAGAACTCCAACTCAACATTTACAGTTGTATACACCAGAAAATCCAATGTAAGACTTGCCATCTATTCCTAGCCAATGAACCAGGAACTAAGTTTCTAAAAAGAGGGACAGCAGATTTTCAACACAGAGTTTAGGTAAAAGACAGTGAACGCTCAAGAGATTACAAAAGGGACTGGGTCAGTTAACCATGCCAACCAAAGCCCTCTATTCCCACTATTAGGAGAATGTCAAGATTACCCAAGAACACCTACCAAGAATTAGGAAGCCACTAGATAAGCATATGTTTCTTCTAATAAGGGAACCACTCCCACACTTCAATTATCTGCCCATCCCCATTCTTACCACCATTTTATACACTGGATAAAATGCCAAACAGTATTAGCACCAAGAAACATAACTAATATGCATGTTTTACTTTTTAATTCAGATAAATTTATGTAGCACAAAATTCACCATTCTAAACATGCTGGATTGTACCAGTTCACTGGTTTTTAGTATATTCCCAAGGTTGTACAGCTGCCAACGTTACTTAATTCCAGTATACTTTCACCACTCCCCAAAAGGATAGGATAAATTGAAGTGAATATATAAAGAAAACAACTATATTTAAAAATAAAACTAACAGCAAATACATGAAAAAGTGGCCTGCTCAATGGGGTCTTCAATGTTGAACATCTATTTCATCGCAACAGTTCCATTAAGCAGTCATTTCCTGTTACCAACTTCTCCAGTCCCTGGCAATCACCACTGCCATCACTGCCCTGTTGGTTTCTCTACTCAGAGCATCTCATTTACATGGAACCACACAATGTGTACTCTCTTGTCTAATGTTATGTGGGAAAATGTTTTCAAGGTTTATCTCCATAGTATGGAGCAAGACTTCACTATTTTTTTTAATGGCAAAGATATACTGTAAGGAAGTATCATATCTTGTTTATCCATAGAACATGTACTTCTGAGATTGCAGCCAAAGTAAGAGAAAATGTGTTGAGAATGACTTTAATAATAAGATCTTATTATTTTAAATAACAAGAAAAAGTGTTCAAGAATCATTTGAGAGAGCAGTTGCTGGCACAAGAAGAGCTATCTTTAAAAACACAAACTAACCCAGAGTTAAATCATCTAAAAGAAATAATTTAATCCTCTAATCTGTCTACTTCAGAGAACCTCAGCCAAATCCATTAAAAAAAAAAAAGCCACTCTCTCGTAACGAGGCATCAACTGGCAACGTAAGAAACAGAGAAACCTCCTCACGGCACTTATTTGTCCAAGATAAGTGGTATGGTCACTGTGTAGGATGTAAACATGATACAGATATAAACTATGGAAAGAGTCTGCCAAAAAAGACAATTCCCACAGGCTTTACCCTCTGCTTCCGAGTTTCCTCACACACACTCATTCACTTAAAATGAACCAGACTGTATTTCAGGTTTCAAGGACTATTCTATCTTGGTTACTTGGCCTGTTTGGAAACATTCTTTGTATATAGACCAAGAAATCCCTCAGATGCACCACTTAAGGTAATTTCTATGTGAAAGACACCTCAGACCAGCTAAGTAACTCCTTTCTTCCTCGCACATCTAACAGTTAGTTCACAGTGGAAAACCTAATGATAATTTTTTCTATAGCACAGTGGTAAAGGAATAAATAGAAGCAACCCTGTGAGCTATGCGCCATAATTTAATATAGAAAGAACTTTTATTCTCGTGCTATTAGAGAAAAGTCTCTGTCTTTTAGCCTAGGAGGTAAGTCAATATCTCAAGAACAGGAGAGCTGCTATATTCTTGAGGTAAAACTCTGATCTATAAATTTATTATCCTTGGTGTCAGGAAAGCAGTCTAAGCAGGTAGAGATGATATTTAATAATACTTTGTGACTATACAACTGCCAGAGAATTTTAGATGATTCCATGGGAAAAGTCAAGCCCCAATTCTCAGGAGGTCTAGAGGATAATGGGAAAATACCCAGGAAATGAGAGAAGCATCTTGAACCACAACCAAGACAACAAAATAAAGCACCAAACTCCAAAACACCAGCAAGTTAGAGTTCAATGCAATCACTGGCCCAGATCTTCATGGAAACCACTCCAAAGACAAACCAGTCAAACAATGGTAAAATGAAGAGAATGACCCAAAGCCTGGCTACCCGAGTACATTTCAGAACAATCAGGAGGTGCAAGAAATAGAAACAGAACTTGCTATATTACAACAAGAGTTAACCTAAAGGTAATTGTGTATATTTATTAAAGAAATCAAACAGAACAGTAATGCAAATGAATTTAAGAAATAACTACCAAATCTCAGGTTAAGTATCTGATGAAATAGACAAAAGAGGTCTATAATATACTGTCTCAATTTTCTCTTTAAAAGACAAACCAAGATGCACAGACATGGCCAGACTGAATAAAGTTATACACAGATTATAAACGTAATCTGTATAATAAATAGCTATAAATGACAGAAGGTTATAACTTGAAATGCTGTATCAGATCTAACAAAATGAGCATTCTAGTAGTGACATCTGCTAAAATTCCTGCAAATAAGCATCACAATAAGCACAAGAATATAAAAATTAAGGTAATAGTCAATGGTAAGTCTGGGGCTAAGGAAGTCTAAGAAAACATCCCACAGTTAATAAGAATGTGGAGGCATGTCAGTCTAACAAACGAGGACAAGAAGAATCAGTGTTACTGGTATGATAACTATGCACACAACCAACTGTTAATTCCACCATATATCAAGGTTCATCTGTAAGCAGGAACTTTATGCCACTTTTTGCTGTATGTTTTTGCTTCTTTTAAACAATGAGTGAATGTTTTTTAGCTGCTTAGGGGTGACTAAGCTAAAGAGCAGTGGAAGTCACATTAAATAATATCACCAGCCAGGCACTATGGCACATGCCTATAATTCTAGCACTATGGGAGGCAAAGGCAGGGAGGACAGCATTTTGAGTGTAGTCTGGGCATGGTCTTGTTTCAAAAAATAAAATAAGGACTGGGGCTGGAGCTCAACGTGAAGGCTCTGGGTTCAATCCCCAAACCACCCCCCCGCAAAACCCCACCACCACAAAGTACCATTAACATTTATCAGTCAATCAGTGATTCGGAAGTATACAGGGATCTTCTAGAACACAAGCAATATGAAATCTAAAAGGTCAATTAAAAACAATTTGGTTTTAGACTAGATTTTAAAAGAGCAATTATTCTGTATATTAAAAATTAATTGTAAAAATGGTTATTTAAATTTTTAACTAATTATTCAAGATTTCACTTTTTATTCCAACTCTAAATTCATTAACAGTTTTAAAGAGATAAAATGAAAGATTTATTTTAGTAAAACATGAATGAAATGAACCTTAGTTATTACCTAGAACAAACACACACTATTGTATAAGGAAAAACAGAAAAGTTATGCAACCTCTCCAAGTGTTAGCATCTATTTAATAAAAAAATTATGGCTATAATCCAAAATAGAGCAAATAACATCTGAACTACGAGAACAGGAATCCACAATAACAGGGAAAGTATTAACATCACTTCGATAAATTATGTCTGTTATAAAGCTGGATAGAATTACAGTCTAGGAGGGTTAGTCCAAGGATCTTTCAAGGCTAGTCATGTAGAAGCTATCTTTAAAATAAATGACAACACAGGGAGGTGGCAGAAAGAGTAGTTCATGAGAAAGCTGACATAAAAAGAACTCCAACTTCCATTAACTGACTCTGGTTCTCTCTAAAACTACCCACTCTGTAGCTGTACTTCTTGCTAATATCAAAAATTAAAAGAAATTAAGATAAAGTATTTTGTGGCTATGTTGTTTAAATAAGGGAATGGAGGAAAGCTAAGAAATTAAGTATTAAAAAGTATGCTAAATAAATTTAAGATGAAAAAGAATAAAATTAAAGTTTAAAATGAAAGAATTAAAATTCTAGGACCCATAAAAGGTTGAGTGTTTTTTTTCAATGCGAGATAAAACTCACATGACTAAGGTGGGGGCAGCTACTGTAATTCGTAAATGACCAAATCCTGTCTGAGGAAGTACTTGACCTTGTTAAGAAATCAACGTAGAAGTGTTGTGTCCTTTACTCTGCTAACTCTTCCATGCTCCCAGATGTAAAAGTCTGTCATTCTGTAAGGCTCAGTGGGTCTAGATTCTATTGTACAGTACAGCCTGTTGATTAAAACAAACTCATATTATTATTGTTCAAAAGAATTAATATGGATTACACTGGTTCAATAAATTGTATCACGAGGGAATAAAATTACATAGCTATTAAAATTAATACATAAAAGTTTAAGGATACGGACAGATATTCAGGTTTTACTGTCATTTAAAAAGGACACAGAAAATGATTCAAGTATAAATCTACGAATGTAAAATACCCCCCAAATATTAAGCTATTTGAATTATAAACTTTTTTCATTTACACTTGCCAAAATTACTACAATAAGTATGTATTGTTTTTATAAGCAGAAAACAAAATAACCACATAAGGAACATGAAAGATCATCATAGTTAAAATATGATTTATGGTCTCAGTGCAACAGCTTTCTGTCCTACAAAGCAGGAATCTATTATTACTGACAATAGGAGAGAGTCAATTTTCCCAGGTATAATTCTCCAAAAGGCTAACTGACCAATTTTTATTTGGGGCCCCTATGTTCCTACTTCCTTATTTTGAACTTGCAAAAACAATTCCAGTTATATATGACACTCCAAAAAATAAACTCAAAATTTAGCAAATATACCAAAAATCAATAAAGTTACTTACAATGGAAGATACACATTACAAGCTTGTTAAGCTTTCCAAAGTCAAGCACTAACAAAATAAGAGAGAACTATCAAAAACAGCAACATCCCATTACTCACCAACCATGTCATAAAGCAAAATTTAAAAAAAAAGAGAGACTTGAGTATGTGCAATTTACAAAAGAATTCTCCAACTTCTCTCTCTCTCTCTCTTTTTTTTTCCAACTTCTCTTAGCACTGGTAAGGTTACCTTTACCACAGTGATGCATGAGGACAGATCAAATGCTTAGAACAACGAAAATGGCTATAGATCAGCATCCAACTCTAGGATATAATGCTAAAGTAAATTCTAAATCTGAATTGGTTTCATTTTCAAAAGGGCTTATGGGCTGGGGATTTAGCCCAGTGGTTAAAGTGCTTGCCTAGCAAGCGCAAGGCCCTGAGTTCGATCCTTGGCACCAAAAAAAAAAAAAAAAAAAAAAATTAAAAAAAAACAACAAAAGGGCTTATGAATTCAGCTGGCAACAAGAGAAATCATAAAGGTGGTAGTCTTATCCTCATGTTCTGACTCCAATGAACATGGAGAGAAAAGAGATTTCATGTACATTAGGGAATGGAACTTAGATGCTTATAAATATAATATAAAAACTCAATACCTTCCTAAAAATGAGGCACTGGTTGCCTGTCTATAAGAATTTTTTAAAAACTGGCAGGTAATTTTTCTAAGATGACAAATGACTACTGCTGAGGATATATATAAATTCAGACTTTAATAAATTCAATTAATTCACTTTAATACAGCACTGTTTGCTAATATTATCACATGTAACTATTTTGCCCCTCTTATAATGGTTTCCTTTTTTTTTTTTTTAATAAAGCAGCATTTCTACTTCATTTTGTTTTCAAAATACTCCATATTTAATGTCAGGGTAAATCCTTCACTGAGTAAGTGTTATCTGTAATGTGAGGAACCAAAAATCATCACTCTAGAATACAAATCCTGAAAAAGCCCTAACCTGAAGTATCAAGGCACTTTCAAAATGTGTCGCCTGTACGATCAGAAATAATACTTTGTAATTTTACTTTGGATTTAATCAATATCTGGATTCGCAATGACACCTCAATTAACAGTGCAGCTTTTAAAAGCAAATGTGTCAAACTGGCCAAAGTAATGGGGGAAGAACATTTTGAAATGGTAGGTTCATTCAGTGTTCATCTGGGAAGTGGCATGGTGAGCAATCAACATTTATCCCTGACTGGAGATCAGTTATGATTAGACGGGTAGGTTCAGGAGACTGAGAAGCCTCCGTTTTCAGTTTCAGACTTTCCGAGAAACTCAAGGTACAAACATTACTGGTGAGGAACACTTTGCCACTCTTTAGCCTCCCTTCGGTTGCAGTAAATTAAGTTCTCCTCAGATGTCTTGCCAGATTGTATATGAACCCCATCAGGCTGTGAAACATGTGCCAGGAAACTCAGAAAAGAAGGAAATGAGATATTAGAAGTTCTCTCCCAACACCCCCTTCAGAGTCCCTCTCCCACTCTCGCTACAATTCAGAGGTCCTTTGAAAGGACCCCGAGCACCTGGGGATGGAAAAGGTTTCTGCAGGAGGGCAAGTTATGGGCCGTAATCTTGTTACACTGCAGGCTGCATTCTCCCTCCTAAGAACTCACTCTCAATCCCTCTCACCCAGTTGCTCATTTTGCCCTTCCCCTTTTCTCTCACTCTGCCTCATTAGGACATAGAATAAAACCAGTTCATTTTATTTGTCATATTACATATTGCTCCCTGTCCTTAAATTTTCTAAGCCCTGACTCAGTAGTTTGCTGTTATCGATCGAGCTCTTGTGATATGCCGAGCACTGCATTAAATGCTTAACATATATTACCTCATTTAAAGCTCATGACAGACTCGAGCTGGGTAGTACTGCCCCAGAGATTCAAGTTCATGTCTATTTGGTTCCAAAGCCCCCACACCAAACCATTAATAAACAGCCAACAACAGGATATTGATTAAACATTCACATGATACTAAATGATAAAAGTACCTCATGTAGAAGATGGTTTAGTGACACAGGGAACTCATCATATTGAAGGTTACAAAACAGTAAGTACCACATAATTACCAGCTAAGATGAAAATTATGCAAATAGCCAAATGCATTAAAAAAAGATTGGACTAATATGCACTCGAGTATTAACAGATGCTACCCTTGGGTGACAGAGTTTTTCTTTTTCCTTTATCTTTTCCTTTTGTTTTCAAAAATACATATTCTTAGAATAAATAAATGTTGTTTTCCAATTGCTACAGTGGACAGTAAATGTTACTTATAACAAAGCAAAAAAGCCCCTAAAATACAGTATCATAAATAAGGATAAAGTGGACAATATTACCACTGCTAACAGAATTCGTAATTGCATTTTTGAGTAGGAACATTACAGCCACAGAGAAAACTACGCTGAAATTTTGTTGGAAAGTAGCAAGCTTTTGCTAAATTGTGCAGGTCAAATGATAATGCCTTGTAAACAACAGAAATAAAATACAAATATAAAGGTACTATTTTTGATTTTATGTACAAAATTTTAATTGCATTTGTGATGCTAGCATTTGTGTGAACAGGGAGAAGACAACCCGCCCACTGACAAACACATTTGCCTGTGGAAGCCTAAAACATGTCTGCAAAGATTCACAAGGAGAAAGTAGTACCAGTTGCTTCTGGAGAGGTACTATGGTTTGGTGAAGAATCAGAGCAAAGGATACCAGGTCTTCCCTTGCATACACTTTACTATTATTTGAATTTTGAAAAGAAATAAGTAAATTACCTATTAAAAATCATAAAAAAGCACAAGGCCCAGAGAGTTCGATCCCCTGTGCAAAAAAAATTAAAAAAAAAAATAAAAATAAAAAAATAAAATTAAAAAAAATCGTAATGAAAAGGGAAAACTACAGTATGAGAAAAACTATGTTACTAGTTTCCTAGCATTTTTAAAGTCTAAAAGATAAAAAGATATGTGAAATAAATGAAATGTTTGCCTATTTTATATAATAGTCTGTGAAAAAGGTATCCTTTTCCCACATTGTTTTTCTTGCCAATTACTTCAAAATGTCTGTTTCAGCAAATAAAAAAAAACTAATTTATTTTCTTTCTTGATCTGAGTTTAAAAATCTTTAGGAGAAAAAAGAACTACTGCTTTATCTATACATATGCTTTCTACGCATCTATTTTTTTCTACACATCCTTCTACATCTATTTTTAAATTGTAAAGAACAAGTTATGTTACATAAAACAAAAAAAACCTTTTCTTTAAAATTATGTCTTCCTGGCTGTTTAAAAAGTATATTTTAAAAAGTCCTGTAAAGAAAAGTACCCTTGCCTGGCTATGGAAACCAAACCAATGCAAAAAGCAGTCTTTGCAAGAAGAGAAACAAGGTCCTAGAGAAATCAATCCTGCACTACTATCTAAGAACTTCAATGCACAGAGGAAGACATGGAGCCATCGAAGAAGCAATGAAAGCCACAAGTGAAGTCTGGGAAGATGGGTCAAGGAAAGTAAAGTTCATATAACATGCTGAAGCAGTCACAGTGTCATCAAACAGTCATGGCCAAGCACCCACGTGCTACTTGTGCTGGGGCAGCATCAAGCTGGTGCATCACCAGAAAACTCGGGAGGTCACACATCCCAGACCTGGCCCATCAACCAGAATCGACAAGACTAAAAGGGGTAAACGACATAATTTCCTCCTTGTCCATGTGTATCCTTTCCAAAAAGAGAAGGAAATGACAGTAAAAGCAAAGAGTTTTAAAGCTTCTACACTATTAGCTAGCCCAAAAAATTTTAAGAGTTCATCAGAAAGGTCCCAAGCTCAACAAGAAAGTAGAATCATCAAACAAACTAAGTGGACTTTGCTTAGCAACAAGCTAACGCTCCACTAACTTTGGGAGATAACCAAGCCTTGGGCTGCTGGGCAGAAGAACAGAAACAAGAACAGAAACCTCTCTTAACGCCAGAGGTCCTGGGGATGCACTGCAACAGCTAAGGCAGACATCAAGGCAGATGGATGGTGTGTACTGGAAATCAGAGTGCCTGTGAGCTTAGCATTCTGACATTGTTCATACTGAATAACTGAGAATCGTTGAAGAGGAAGATGGAAAATGGAAGGCAGAGGGAAAGGAGGATTAAAAAAAAAAGATAAACAGAGAGGAAAGAAAATGTTAGAGAAACAAAGCGAGAAGTTCATGCCTACAAAGTAAGGGATAAACGAGGCCATCAATACCACTTTTGGTCCCTGAATGGTGAGAGAGACATAATAAATCTACCTAGACTTCATGATCTTCTTACCATTTTCCTCTTGGAAAGCTATGATTAACTACCGCCAAAGCAGAAATACTGAAAAGCAGAAACACGACTCATCTGTCCTTCATCTTCAAAAACCCTCTCATGCTGTGGAGTTCCAACTGCATGCTGCTTTTTTTCCATGCAACCAGCAGCAAGCAAACGCCACCACTGGCAATTGGAGAAACTGGTGGAAAATGTGAAAAGGCACCTGGTCAAAGTGAAGGAGTCAATCATTTGGACAGATTTTGATTCCCAAAGCTGTGTTTCAAAATTTAGTGAACCAAGAAAGGATCGAAGGAAACAAATACCAGGCTTCAAACAGGAGGAAACCATTTCAAGTCATAGATTCTAGAGAAGGAGAAAAGAGGACGTTGCCCCAGTAATAAGTGGGACTGTAGTGTCAACCATAACCATTTAAACGCTTCAGGTAAAAAGACAGATAAAAAAAAAATATGCTTTGACCACAAGTAAGAACCATAACCAAAAAAAAAAAAAAAGAACCATAACCGGAGGCCGGGGCGGGGAGAAGGAAGTCAGTCTCCTTGGGTTAGGCAAGGAGTGGAAGGCATAGAGGATCATCAAAGCTACCCCATGGAAATAACAGAAAATTTCTACTATCACATCCTCAACAAAAGCCTGTAGCAATCAGTGTCCATGGTAAGCACAAAGAATCACTGCAAGGTCACAAAACTCAGGGAGTATATGAGACACACACATTCATTTACATCAAGTAGGCACATACACTGATATTTAAATCCTTGGTGACAAAAAAATTAACTTTCAGAAGTATAAAGGAATCAAACAGATCAATTGATACAAAACAGGGTAACAAATCTGCACAACAAATCTGTCCACTTGTCTATGAGCAGAATCTTTGGAGAATGCCAATTCCTCCTCACTTCAGAGATGGGATAACTAATGGCCCAAAAACAAACCGAGTGAGAAGAATGCACTCTGGGCCCAGGGCTCCAGGCTCCCAAGTCTTTCTGCCATCAGCCCAACTTGTGTGGAGAGATCAGTGGCTAGCAATGGCAATCTGCCTATAGCTTTATTGTGGCCCTTGCCAGAGTGACTGCTAGGAAAACTACACAATCGTAAAGAAATGTTGTCATATACTTGCAAGACTGATTTGAGTCTTTCTTGGTTCTTTAATACAATTACTGAACCAAAGAAAGATTACCTTGGATTTTTACAAATTAAGAGTAGAAGGAACAATGGAAGAAATTAATTCTTTCCAGGTATAAGAATTTGAACACACACAACCTGCAACTGCCTGACTTCCCGCCTCTGAGGCCAAAAACATGTCCTACTTCTGTGTTTTACTGTAGCCTGACAAACTACGGGCAAGGCTACAGGTCTACATTTGAGGTACTAGTTTCTGTTTTCATCCCAAGTAACTCAAAATAGTTCTACCCATTCTGCCCTGCCCAAGAGGTACTGCAAATGCACCTGTCAGCTTAGATTCCCTCACTACACTAGTACACCTAAGGAACTACAGCTATCAAAATGCCACACCTGGGTGTGTTGGTGAGTGTAATTCTAGTACAGTACTCCAAAGGCTGAGGCAGGAGGATCACAAGTTCAAGCAAACCCGGGCAACTTAGCAAGACCCAGTCTTCCCAACCAAAATGAAAACCAAACAAAAATGGGGTAGGGGCAGGGTCTGCTAGGGATGCAGCTCACTCAGCGTGAAGGCCGTGGTTCAATCCCCAGTTCCTCCAAACAAACAAAACCTGCCATTTTACAAATGAAGACAGAGAGGTACTGAGCACACCAGGACCATATGCATATATACATAAGATTTTTCCTTCCACTGTTGAGATTCACCTAGAAAGCTAAAGCAGCTCCCGGTTCTCCAGCTGCCCACAACCTGCTCTCCCCACTTCGTATGATGCCCTGGCTGCTGCTATGGTGTTCTTCCTTCCTTTCTCACATTCCTACCTTTCTCTTTCCTGTCATATTTTTAATAAGGGGAGGTTAGAGGTTTAGAAAGGGTGGAAATCTGGCCCAAGGGGAAAGGCGGGTGTTTCACTAGCCACGTTTTCCTCAGGACCCCACTGAGCATCAAAGTCCACGATGACAGCTTGCAGCAGCCAGGCTCAGTAGTGACCTGCCAGACAAAAAGGCACACTGTGGAAGTGACCAACCGGAACACGGCACTGACTTGTTTCCTTCCAATTCATGTGGGCTCTGATAGGGGAATAAAACATTATGGAGCCCAGTCAGGGGTTGGGAAGACCAGCAGGGGATAATCAGGAATCATCAAGCTTCTGTCACTTAGATTTTTAAAATCATAAGGGGGAATTCAACTCAAAAAAAAAAATGTTACCTTAGTCTCTGCTCCCTGAGTAAATCCTTCAGTCATTTGTTTTTTGGGGGACATGGTGTGTGTTGGGTGAGCATTATGTAGCCCTGGCTGGCCTCAAACTTAACAATTATCCTGCCTCAGCCTCCCAGCTGTTGGGTCATGAGGAGGTCATGTACCACCATGCCGACCTTTCTGTCACATTTAGAGAAAAGGAATTACAAATGCCACCCATTCTCAATTATGAAAAAAGACACAGAAATGTCTCAAAATCACCATTAAGGAGATACTGCTCAGACTGCCTCCTGAAGACTGTAACATCATAACTTTATTATTAATAATTTTAATTAATAAACAGAAAAACATTTATTCCACTTATTTTTAGGGTCTCTGTATGACAGTCAAACAGTACTATGTCAATTTGTATGAGGAAATGTGAAAAGCAGCTGACCAGGCAACATCTCACCAGCTTACATGATGAGTTTCTTAGATCTCTTCTCCATGTCTAAGTAGTCTTGATCTTTCATATAACATGCAAGGGCAGGACACATCCCACCTGTCCCGTGGGGACTTACCGAGGACCCTAACGTGATTCTTGGTATCAGGCACAGTCTCAGAAATATGAGCAGATGACAGGTAAGACAGGCTGCTTGCCCTGCAGTGGTGGGAAGAGAGCTCAGACCTGGGACCCACTACCACAGAAGTTATTACCAGAGGAAAGACAGCACTGGACTTCACATGGGCAGCTGGGAACACTAGATAGGGAAAGATTCTTGACAGAAAACCAAATGTGAAGGCAAGAAGCTACAAAGGGGCTGAGTATGCCCATGAGTGGTGAGAAGGCCTTGATGACACATCATAAAGCAGGCAGAGTAGGAAACAGGCTTGGAAATGGAAGCAAAATCCTCATCTGAAATTATAGTATTTTACATACAATTCCTTTCCTTTGCTCTTGTGTTCATTTAAGGAGTTAGATTCTTTTTGGCAGGCAATCGGGTACCACCAGAGTTTGTGGCACATTAGGATACTGCTCACAGAAAGCATTTGTGACAGTAGTGTGAGAGATGGCATGCACTAGAAGGAGCAGGGAAATGAATGAAGGCTGAGTTATGACAATTAAAATGAGAGGTAAGGAGCACACAGACTATAGCACACACTGGGAAAACCCTGCAAAGGAAGGTAACTGAGGTAGAACCAGGTGAACCCGGTTATTGAAAAGCCTGAGGTACAGGGTCAAGAGACTGCTGATCCTAAAATTTTGGACAACTAAGGTAACATTAAGAAAGATCATCAACAAAGCCAAGGTAGTTTATGGGCAGGGAAAAAAAAAATCATACAGAAACCAGGAACTGTATTTTGGATATAACAGATGCCAGTGGTCTACTGGAATCTGTAGCTGGGTATCCAGTAGTCAGCAGCTGGAAACAGATCTAGGGTGACTAAGAAGGAAGGAGAGAAAATACTCATCAGTTAGCAGTACGTGCAGCAGCCGAGGGCATTAAGTACATAAAGTCACCTAGCATAAGGCCTCTCCTGTCCGTGTCACATAACCATGATCTATACAGTTCGCATTAATATTTATCAAATTCTGGGAAGAGACACATTTCTATTATCTTACCAGTTATTCAAGTTTATTTTTATTCAACTTAGTCAACTCACACATTGATGTCATCCTACTACACTTAGACTGTAAGCAAATCAAAAGAGCTATATTATATCCACCTTTATTTTGCCTCCAGAAAAGGTACCCAAATCACTGCACTGGTCTAAAAGATTAGCTCCATGAGAAGATCTATTTGTAAGGCTTTACGTATCCTCAATGCCAATAAGAAGGTTTGGGACAGGGTAGCTGTTCAAATACTTGCAGAATGAATAATAGTCCTAAAGGAGAAAAAAAAAAAAACAACTATTGACCTTTATTTCCAGGGGACTATCTGCTCATCACACAAACCTAGGTCAGTCCAACCCACTTGTGAAGCCAGAAGAGGTGAGAAGGCAAGGCTCCAGAAAAAGTGCCATGTCCCAAAAGGCCAGACTGAGGACAAAACCTGAGATTCCTATGTTTACAGGAGAAAATTCCTGCATAGTTCCACATCACACTCATGCAAAGGAAGAAAAATGTCCACGGTGATTGCGCTTTAGAAGACAGACCTCTGCTAATTATTCCTAATGGTCTATTCACCATCCTCAAATGGGATGAGCCCAGCTCATCAAGAGCTACTGTCAGGATTGATTTCTCCCAGAGTAGTTCATATTTCGGAACACTGCTAGTTTCAAAGGAGAAGTGATGGAGGCCCTGTGACCAAGATGGCCATGAGGCAGGGTGGCTTTCTTAAGCACTCATCCTTCAAGGAAGGGAGACAACAATAGTGTGAGGGTGTGCCGACTGTTCTACACTGTCAGGTGGTCTGGAGAAGTTGGGGGGGGTCTCACTACCCAGAAGAAGTAATGAAAAAGAACAAACACAAATAGAGAGAGCAAGACGGGCAGGGAACCAGTAGCAAAAGACCCCCTAGATTAGGAAACCCTACACCATGGATTACATCGGCAAAGAAGGTCTGTACTGGTCAGCTGTCCTACTGCTAGGACAAAGTGCCTGGTGCTCACAACTCTAAGAGGAGGTTTATGTCACTGGATCCCAGTTTCAGTACATGGTCTGCTGGCTCCAAGGCAGAAGCATCACGGTGGAGAGGCATGGTAGAGAGAAGCTGCTCACCTCATGTCAGCCTGAAAGTAGCAACAGAGGAAAAGGCCAGGGACCAGATATAGTCCCAAGCGTCATTTCCCATGACCCATATCCTCCAACTAGGCCTCACCTCTTAACAGCTCATTCAGCTGTGAACTCATCAACGGGCTATCCCATTAATCAAGTCAAGTTGAATCAAGATTAACTAGTATGAGGTCATTACTGAAGTAAAATTTAAAGTCAGAAACAACAAGTCTGACCAAGAGTCAGGTGGCCAGATGGGAAGGACCTATGGAGATATCCTTCTTTATGGCTCCCTAGCTTCTGTACCTCTAGGAGTAGTTTCCATTCCTTGTCTCATAGTTGAATCACTACAATCTCCACTTCCACTGCCACATAGCCCTCTTCCTCCGTGACCTGATCTCTTTTTATGAAAACACAAGAGTAATCCAGTAGAACTTCATTTTAAACTTAACCCAATTATATCTGGAAAGATACTGTTTCTAATCAGGTCTCATTTTAAGGTTGCAGCTAGAGGGGAGTTGGGAGGGTACACTATTTAAACTCACTACATTATGCCATTGTGAAAATATCAGAAATGAATTCCTGAGCCAGCAACATGCATCTGATATAACTGCTGCATTTTAGAAATACCTGAATATTAACAAAGTTAACTGCACAAGTCAAAGTAAAAGAAGGCAGCTGTAGTTATTCACTGAAAGAATTTGTTTAGACAAGAGCAAAAAACTGTCAGACTTTAAGTACATTAAAACAAGGAGTTAATATTTTTAAATTTCTTATTAGTATTGAAATTGCATTTCATAATAAAAACATTCATTGTGGGGAACTGCTATATACAGTACATACTGCAATTTGATTCTTTTTACTTTCACTGCTCTCTATGAAGATGTAGATTTAAAATATCCCCTTTTATTACCAAGCTAAAAGGCGATAGAAAATCAACCTTAGAACTAACAGACATTTGTACATGCTATCTTTCACACACACATAAATTATTCACATTCTTAGGAAAGAAGTAAGTCAAACAACCTAAACAATTGGTCTAACTTTACAGAGCATAAAACAAAGAGAAAGACCACATCGAAAAAAATCCTAGAAGGTTGGTGCTCTCCAGTAACACTTAGTATTTCTGAGAGATACCTGTTATTTTGCAAATATAAAAGAAAACAAATTTTTATCATTTGGAAAGCTATCTTTATTAACCCTATATAGCCCCCTCTAAGCATATGAAACTAGCTGAGGAAAAAATTACTGAGAAAAGACAGCAAGGGTCAAGGTTTTCCTTCTCAAATGCACACACACCTGGACCCAATCTCGCTTCAATTCTCCCTCAACATAAGACATTCTGCACACTATTACTGAGCTCAAGCCCAAAAGAATCTATTCTCTGTAAACCAGAAGGTATAGGAAGTTGGAAGATTTGCAATTCAGCACATTTTATAGGGTTTTTTGGCACATAAGGGTTATTTTTAAAGTGGGGGAAAAAAAAGCCTGTCCTTTCTCTACCCCCAAACACAGCTGAGCTGATTCAGCACAAATCTCCCCCTAAAATAAAATCTTGGTTTGCAGAGAATAAGCATGGAAAGTTCCAGCTCCAAGGATGATATTTCAGAAACCAAGAAGAAAAGATCAAGAGTGGGTGGCTTAAGACAGGCTGACCACAAATCACATTACAAGAAGAACTTTCACCAGAAAACTATGAGCAATTGGGAAATCCAAAGAACAAAGTCTTTAACAATAGTAAAGTAATATAAAAGTATTACCTAGAGATAGGAGAATCTCAAGGATTCTGGAAGATAATAAAGACATCTTCCACAGGTGAGCATACAGAAGAAATTTCCAAGAGTGGAGCTGAAAATTCTAGCTTCTTCATTTAACTTAGGGATGCTTTTTGAAGAGGTTATTACATTATGTAGCACACAAATAACACACCTTACCAAAGAGCTGTGTACTCAATTCAACATCCTGATGGCCTCCAGGACACAAAAGGGCTTTGCACAATTTTCAGCCAAATAATAATAATAATAATAATAATAATAATAATAATAATAATAATAATAATAATAATAAAATAAATAAAACAAAAACCACCAAGAAATCATTATCAGAAGGAGTATTTAGGTGGTAGCAGGAAGAAAGCTACCTATTGAGACAACCCTACAGTCATTTCTATTAATCATCTGTTACCACACAAAGGAGTTAGTAGCTCAAGGGATAAAGATTAGGATCGTCCTCCAAACTAATGGGCATCTAGGGGCTGGGGATTTAGCTCAGTGATTAGAGTGCTTGCCTGGCAAGCACAAGGGCCTGAGTTTGATCCCCAGCACCGGAAAAAAAAAAAACAAAAAAACAAAAAAACAAAAAAAAAAACAACTAATGGGCATCTAAAATGAACCCTGGTGGCCACTGCACACCAACACACTCCCATCATATCCAAGTAGAAGAACTCCCCCTAGAAAAAAGGCATGGTCAGAAATTTTAAGTCATTCAAAACATCTCTTAATTCGGTGAATCTCTTCAGTCATTTGTTAAAAATTTACAGCCACATTGATGGCAACAGCTGGCACTGGCAGGCAAGGACAAGCAACCTCTTATAAACCTGTCAATTTAAATCACAATGCTTTCACAACCTTAGGGCCTGTTTTCATCATTGATGTAAAGGACTTTTCCATAGTGTGAATGAGTCAAATTAATATGAAATGAAAAATGTGTAGATGACAAAAGAAATGTTTATAAAATCCAAACTACAGATTTGTACTTACTATGGCTGATGGGTAACACAGACAGTACTTACATGTGTGTTGAAGGAAAGGGCCAAATCTGGGAAATAGTGGGGAAATAGGTACGGTTCTATCCCCAGAAAGTGTGCTGACCTTGAAGAGAACCAGTGGTTAAGTGAAAAAAGGCCCCTCCTAAAAATGGGACTCCTGGTACCTTTAGATCTCTGTCCTTATTCAGAGAAACAAGCACCTATATAGTGTTCCTCAGCTTCTCCCTGCTTCTAGGCCAAGAAAAAAAGCAAGACCTGTCCTTCCTTTCTCCCAGACACTTTCAGGAGTTGCAGCTATGCCAAGAAATCAAGGGGAAAGAATATCAAGCTTTACTATTGGCTTTGCTTTGTTGCCTTTTACCTCCCAGTATCCACATAATGTGAAGGCGGCCATGGAACGTGATACTAGTTCTATGGAGAACAATTTGATGAAACACCCCTTAAACGGACATCTCAAAGACTAATGAGATAATGTCTAGAGGGCTGAAAGCACTCAGAAAGCTGATAGATATATGGTGCCATCATCAACTCCTGAAGGCTGTAGACAGGGCAAGGCAGCTGATGTTTCTTGTAGCATGTAAAGTACCTGTTACACACAGGAACTGACATTAGCCAGAGGTTCTATGACCTACTGACATCTGAGTCGGTATACAAAGAGGGAAGCAGAGCTTTCCAGACAGTCTTTAATTGAGCATAGCAATTAAAAGCAGAAGCATTTGGGTAAGGTATTTAATTTCTGTGGACTTCAATTTCTTTATCTGGGGGGGGGGGAACCAGTGTATACATTTTGCAAAACGTAGGTGAAATTAAAAGTGAAAACAATGCTCTTAGAATTCAGTTCCTACTGGGCAGCGACAGGTCACTAATTGTCAGTCGTAATGCTTTAAAATAGAACAGGCATTATATAAGAGGCCTTTCCCAAAAGTAGTCTACTTCACAATACAAATTTGAGTAGCATAAAAAGTATACAAAGGAAGCCACCAAATTAAAATGGAACCACATCTCTTAAATGTACTTAGACATTTAGAAGACTTTATCCAGTAGAGCAAGAGAAAGCTAAAAACAATAGTTGCACTGCCAGCCTAGCTGATGCGAACACATTATTCCACAACAGATAGATCATTACACATAATATTAACCATTTCCAGACTGATTTGGAATTACTGAAACGAGGAGACAATCTCACCCTGCTTCTTGTAGATATAACTGATCCTAGGCAAATCAGGAAAGTCCTACTTCAGGCTTTCTCTCTCTCTCTCTCTCTCTCTCTCTCTCTCTCTCTCTCTATATATATATATATATATATATATATGAATATATGTATATATTCATTCTTATTTGGGTGCACAACCTTCTCAGCAGCCTTGAGCCCACTGCCCCTAAAGTTAATTCACTCAGTAAAAATTCATTGAGCAGTGCAATGCAGCATAAACTATACTAGACACTGAAATAAGTGAGCAAAGCAGATGTGAGCCTTAATCGGCATAATGAAATAAACCTAACAAGAGAGACAGTCATTTACATAAAGCCTCTCATATATATTATCACAAGCTACGAAACACATGTTCAAGGTAAATAATGGGGGGCAGGGGAGATTATCCTGGAAAACTTCCTCCAGGAAGCAACACTTAACTTGAATTTGAAGGATAAGGAGAAAGCAAATGGGGAAAGAGAAATGAGGAAAATTAGAGGGCAACCCAAACAGAAAAAACTGTACGTACAAAAGCCCTGTGGTGAGGGAGAACAATGCATTCAAGAAATACAATGGAGGACAGAAAAGCGGCCAGGAAGAGTGTGGGGGAAGGAGTACGTGATTCTCTCAGAGGAAGCAGTGTGGAACCACATTCTACGGGATCCTCTAGGCCACCAGGAGCAATGAAAGCCAATGTTAGACAAAGGAGGAAGATAAGGTAAAGGGCAGTGGCAAAGCCCCTATTACCAGCAGATGGAAAAGGATTAGAATGGGAAAAGTGACTGAGAAAACTAGTAAAACTACAGAAATACATGTCAGAAGAAATACAAGATAAGGTAGCAGAAGTATGGAAGAAACATTTAGACAGCCAGTGCTCCATAGGAGGCTCCACATGCACAGATTCAGCCAACTGTGGATCAAAAACATAAAAAGAAGTGCATCCAAATGGAACATGTACAGACTTTTCCTTGCCTTATTCTCAACAATAAAGTATCACAACTATTTATGTAACATACATTACATTATGGATCACAAGTCATCTAGAGATGATTCAAAGTATATGGGAGGATGTGTGCTGGTTATATGTAAGTGCTACTCTATTTTATTTAAGGGATCAGAAGATCCAGGGATTTTAGTATCCAAGGGGTTCAATACTTTTACAGGAAGAAAAAAAAAAAAACTTTTACAGAGAATACAATTAGTGAGAAAGTAGAACAAATGGGGTGCCAGAATCAGAAAAGATGGTTGAAACCTATAATCCCAGCACTCTGGGAAGCAGAAGCAGGAGGATCACAAATTCGAGCCTAACCAAAAAAAAAAAAAAAAAAAAAAAAAAAAAAAAAAAAAAAAAAAAAAAAAAAAAAAAAAAAAAAAAAAAAAAAAAAAGAGCTGGAGATATAGTTTAATAAAGGCTCTGGCTTCAATTCCAAGTACAGTACCACTCAAAAATAAATAAATAAAAATTGAAATAAAAAATACATTTTCAAAAGGGGGCATCAAAACAGTGGAAGACATCTGGATATCTGACACAAAATCATGAAATCAGTTTTAGACACACTGGATTTCTAAGTCAACACACATAGAGATCTTTCCCAGCATGTCACACCCCAAAACTACCTCCCTTCAAAAAGGGAAGCAGTTTTAAAAGAGAATAAAGCAATCTGGACAGAAATCACTCTCAATAAATGATTTAGAGTTCCATAACTTTCAAAATGTCTGCATTTATCAAGAAAAATGCCCAATATTATGTACCTAAAAAAGAGACAAACTTGTTCACAGAACAGATTTCAGTGGCACAGAAACCACAAAAAGGCAGCTACTAGTTTACAAAGAAGCCTCATTCCTAACATTTGCTTACTCAAGGAAATAGTAAAAATTACACTAAGAAACAAGGCATATATTTGGGGGGGCACAGTCTCTGGTGACAGGGCAGCCTGCACTGAGGCGTCAGTGTACTCTGGCTTCCTGCAATTTCATCTCTTTCACCAGTTTTGACCCTCCAATTGTTGAAATAAGCTCCAACTTTGAACACAATGGTTCCCATGGTAATAGAAATTCTGCAATTAAGGGACAGAAGTTATAGGAATGATTCATATGTCACTTACAAATGCTGCTTTACACGGATTTCAAAAATCTTGAGACTTGACTTTAGATTTTCTCTGAGATAACTCGGGGGAAATCCCTAATGAAGATCCATTACCTAGAAGATGTTATTACCTTGTTCTCTGAAAGCAAAATGACTAGGCTATGCAAACTCTTGCTTTCTACAGGCGGACCTCCAATTATTAAGAGAAATGTATGAACACAGAAAGAAATTTCTCCTGATATTAGAATAGGGTGGTAACCCTGGTTCTAGAACATCAATCTCACCACCTTATTCACACACCTAGGATATCATTCTGTAAAATTAAAAGACATGTTGAAATTATCACAGATTCCATTTCACGAACTCCAGAAGAAATTAGCAACAAAGTTATTTACCACGAAGATTCTTTAGTCAAGATTTTCATGAAAGGATGGCAGGTGGTAAACAGGAGATGGGGAGGGGGAGGATTGCTCATGAGTTCCACCACTCCCAAAATTCCAAAACCACAAAATCACTTTAACACAAGCACATTCATTTTGGGGATGCTAAAGCTCTGACATCACAGCTAATCATATGACAACTGAATCTGTGCAATGGGTTGAAAAGGCAGTAAAGTCAACAGAAACAATAACAACCCATGGAAAAATACTGCAGTTATAATGTTGATAATATCCTGACTTATTTCAGAGTCAAGAATAAATCTGACAAAGCAGGGTTTTGCTAGGTTCTACCCAAAAACTGTATTATTAAGCAACTCCCAACCACACACCTTCCTGAAGTCTGGACAAACATGAAAGACCACCATCGTGGATTCTCATAACACAAGTCCATGGGGGGAACACAAATAATATTTCCAGTTCATGAATGGTAAAACCAAGTCTCCAAGAGCAACATGCTTATTTTAATTATCTCATATGGCCAGAAATAAATCTAGGGTAAATTAATGTGGATTTCCATAACTGGCATGGAGGCTATCAAAGCCAACAAAACACCTTAGCAGTTTCCCTTCACTCTATTTCTCTACATTGTAGACACCTTTCAAAACTGTCGTATGATGGATTCTCTGGGAAGGTCTAGGTGAAAGATGATTTTACCCCCCTTATCTTCCTTATGCTGTGACAGGATGCCCTAATCAGCTTCTGTGCACACAGGCACACATGCTCCCTCACGGTGGCTCTTAATCACCATGTGCCATTCTGAACAGCTGCAGAGGTCTGAAGGGAATTGGCAGAAATGTGCAATGATGTGCTAGCCACCCCCCTGAGGCAGCTACTGCCCTGCCTGCTCCCAGACATCACAGCACGTGGATATTCATTGTCCAAACTGACGGGGCCAGAAGACAGGCAAGTGGTTTCAGGTGGTGAGTCAGGAAAAGCACTTTGCATCAGGAATGTTCCAAACCAGCAGAGCCGAGCTGCATCTGACTCCCTATGTGGGGATACAGTATTCATCATTTATACAATGTCACCGTGGGGGACAAAACTCAGGCTCAGCACAAATGGAATCCAATCAACTATGCTGCACAAGAACCAATAAACAAAGCTTCTCCCACTAAGAAGGGCCTAATTGCTTAAGAACTGGCATCGCACCTGACACTCGAGGTCAATCTATGATGGAGGACTTTATGGTGGCCTGGCACACCGACCTTGAGAGCAGAGCTTCGGGCAAAATTTCCAGGACCATTCAGCAGTGGCTACCATAAGCTGTGATCTATGTTCCCAGGGAAGGGTAATTGTCAAAGATCCAGGTGGGTACCACAACACCTGTATTCAACTGGCTGCACAGGAATTCGGAGTGTGCTGGTGCTCTTCCCATGTGACTCTAGAAGTCCACACAGGTGAGGGAATTCCTTGGCTATCTACATGCAACTGTTTATGAGCCAGTAAATGAGTGATATGGTATCAGCTGCGTGAAATAGAGACGTTAGACAGACATTACATCAGATAACAGGAGATCTAGAAAGTGAAAAAGACTTCAAGCCATCATTTGAACGACATTTCATGAATGAATACAGCATTCTGTCAAGTTTTATACAATGACAAATGAGCCTATTCTCTGAAGGAACCTGAGGAGAATAATACTCATTTTGGTGAATCTACTTTGGTTTTTCTACCTGAAAATTAGCAATTTCATCTTGTCTCTACCTTCGGAATCTCATGCTATAATCTATCATCCTAGTGAATATGGTGTATAATAAAATTGGTTATATTTTTATTTATATTTAATGCACCACTTTGGCATTAGTTCAAAAGCCAGATCTTTATAAACCCTGTCACAACATCAACAGTTTAGGTAAGGAATGCTAATAAGACTTTAAAGTTTTGAAGGCAAGACAAGAAAAGATTGGCCTTAACTTTCTAAAGCTGCAGTAAAAAAATTGAACCAATACATTATTTCTCCTAGAATCCCAACTGAAGCAAAGTACAGAAAACATGAATTATAATCCTTCCTTGAATTTCCCACAACTGCTATCAAAGGAACCATATCTTTTATTTTCTTTATTCATCCAGGACACAAAGAAGTACACAGGACTTTTGGAGTGGGGAAGTCAGGGAAAAAAGGGAGTGTTTAAAAAGCCTGCTATATTCATAATATTCATAGAATATTATGCTCTAAGAGCACCAGACAATGCAATCTAGAGTTGCCAAGCTATTACTCTAGACTACAAAGTGAAGTGCTCCACAAAAATCTGCACAGGAACTATGAGGAAGCCACGCACTCTTTCCCCCTCTAAAGCATGCCACAGCACCTGAAGGAAAGGCTAGACGAAATTTTACAAGCCAGAGCTGCAGACATAGCACACATACCGTAGTGTATTTCATACCATGCATTTCTCTCTTATCCTAGGGCAGCCCAAATTCCCTTCCCCTATAGCCAACTTATCCCTCAGAAGTAAGGGAAGCAAAAAAGCAGCAACTTTTCCTCACCAGCAAATCCCATAGCCCCAGACTTTTAATGGAGGTGGCTAGAGAGAACAAGAGAGCCACAAGTGAATGGAGCTCAGGGCAATATGCAATTATTGAAACTGGAATTGAGCCTGAACCTGCTGTGACAGCATTGGCAATCAAACTGTGGTCAGGGCCCCAATTTTAAGCTTCTCCCAAGGGGTACCACTTCCGGACACAGAGATACGCCTTTCTCATATGAAAGCAATTTTACTTGACTTGGGGGAAGTGTCATCTGCTGGTACGGGGGTCCAGAAAGGGCCCAGCTTAAAATAATCACCTCCAGAAGAATTAGGTTAAGTTCAACCCCTTGCAAATATGTTTTGGTCATCACTTACCTTCTTCCCAATAAGCTTTTTTCGAAGAAATTCCCGGGCCTCAAACATGTAAGGAATGTCATACAGAGGACGTAGTTTCTTGTTCTTATCCTGAAAGCAAAAAAATATATATATATACTATCAGGAATAGGGAGAAAAAAAGAAAAAGAACACAGCCAATAGTTGAATACATTGGAACATATATGAAATTGGCTATGTACCAGTATCATAAATATTAAGTGCTAGACAGGTAATAAATGATTAACAAATATTTGAAATCCTTTAGTAGGAGTAGGATATTTTTTCACATGACAAGCTTGCCAGGTGTGATAATGCATGCCTGTATTCCCAGGACTCAGGAAGCTGAGGCAGGAGGATGGTAAGTTCAAAGCCAGCCCCCGTCTCAAAAAAATAAAGTCAACTCACACAAGACAAACTCAAAAATAAGCAAAGGAATGTTTATAATTACCTAAGACACAAATAAGTGGTCATCAACAAGAAAATAGCTACATAAATTCTAATGTAGAAGTTCAAAAAGTAGTAGGACCCTGGCAATGTGTGTGCATGTGTGCATACAAAGCATTCTATAAATATATGTATATATCTTGGACACAAAATCTTGGAATTCAACATAGTAATAGAAGAAATACTAGACACATGAAGTAGCAACACAAAGCCATTTCAGTTAGTGCTAAATTACGTGACACAAACTAGGGATTAAATGTTCTAAGAGTTCAGGGAAACAGAAGTAATCAAGAAATGTTTCATTGATAATGTGGGATTTAATGGGAATTTGCAGGTCAAGAAAACCTAGGGAAAAAATCAGAGCTGGAGAAAAACAGAACAACGAGAGAAGCAGAAAGGAGTAACACACACAAACACTGCAGACACACATGCACATACACAGGTACACAGACACACACACTTTATTATCTCATGGGTCCCATACTCTTTCCAAAAAAAATGACTGCTCTAAGCAACGTCATTTTCAGACGATAAGAATCTACATGAAGGTGAGAGAAGTAGGAATAGACAGGCACTTAAGAGATACAAGAAGCATGAATTAGAAACGAACTAACACAACTTGATAACAGAGTGGCTAGAGGTGATAAAAGACTGGAAACCAGTATTGAAACATAATGACAGGTGTGAGAGGTCCCCAGATATTTGCCTTTTGTGGGGGGCATGGAGGCAGGGTGAGTATGTTTAAGAAATAAGAGAACGTGAGGGAAAACCTGAGCCTTCTCTGAGGCCAGCAGAGTGCTGTTATGTTCTGGCTTGTCTACTCGCTACCCTGTTTCCTGTGCCCCAGGCTCCTTGATTGTACAACCTCATATCCCCTATTTCAGGGTCTCCTGTCCTCAATAGTGAACATGTCTAGGGCAGGGTACAAATACAGCTAGTCAGAGTAGGCAGAGAATCAAGATGGCGGGGAGCTGTCCAGCAACAAAATTCAGCCTCTGTGAGATGCAGAATCCAGACAAAGGAAAATAACAACTTGGGGAAGAAAAAAAGAGTAGACTGCCAGGAATAAGGAAGGAATGGACAGGAAAATTAAAAGCTACAGAGAAGTTTGGGAGAGGGATGCCAGCTCTTGGAGGAGCCTGCTCTGCAGAAGCAAGGTGGGTGCTGGGGGATCCAGGGAGAAATGGTGCTGGTAGACTGGACATGCAAAGCAGGCTCCAGGAGGAGCCCACCCTGATCTGCAGGGACAGTGCTGTAAGGGTAGGTGGAGAAAACTGAATCGCTGGACTTCAAAAGTGGGAATCCATGAACACCACTCATTAAAAAATACAGAGATTTTGGTCCCCCAGCTCACCCTTTTTTCCCTCTTTCATCTTCTTCACTGGCTTACAGGGGTCTAGGGAATTTTCTTTTATCCTTCCTTGGTTTTTTTCCTTCTGCTTTTTCCTTTTAAAATTTTTAAATCTTTTTTAAAATTAATTTTAATGGTATATTTTAGATACACATAATAGTCACATTCATCATTGGGATTTTGTACTTGTGCATAATGTATCTTGAATTTTCCCTTTCCCTTCCTCTCTCTTCTCCTTATTTATAACAGTTTTATTTCCAATTTTTTCATCTTTTCTGTTTTTCTTTTCCCTTTTTTCCTTTCCCCTATCCCCTGCCCAAACTCCCTTCCCTCCCTTTGAGCATTTTCTTCCTATTTCACAGTATCTATTATGCATAGTTTTGAAAATCTTTATTCTCCATAGTATTTCTTCTTTCTTCCCTTTTTGCTGTTATTGTCTATTTTCATTTTCTTGTTACTTTTACTCAATCCTATAAATATACTTCTACTCCATAATATGATCATCTATTCTCCGTCCTCATCTCCCACTGTTTAGTTTTTCAATTTTTTCCTTTGTCTTGTTCCCAACCCTCTATACCATTAAGCCTTATTAACCTTTTAGGCAGTTAGCTGACTCCATGTTACTACTGGTGAATTCCTCTGTATCACTGATGGGGGTATACTTGCTGCATTTAGTATGTATTTGGTGTATGTCAATATCTGGGTCATCTTAGTGCTTACAGACTTCTATGGTTAAAGGTTCCTTATTGATTCTTACGGTGTGGCAATATTCAGTTTGTCTTGGACAATGTTACTGTTGCTAATTTGCTTAATATCGCCAGGGCCCACTAACTGTAGCTCTTAATGGGCTTGTCTACACACCAGCACCCGGATTAGCTGAAGAATCCTGCTCTCCATTCCTGGAGAACTGGGTGTTGGGTCAACCTCACTGCATCCGCCTCCCAAATTAGCAGAGGTGGCCAGCTCTTCAGTCAGGGCAAAACTACACAGTGGTACCTCAGTTCACAAACACTTTTGTTTCCAACAATTTGGTTTGTAAATAGAAGCTTTTGGCAAAAATTTTGTTTTTGTTTGCAAGCTCTGCATTGGGTGACAAACATGACCGTGGCCATCTTCCCACACAAACACAAATATGGCCATCTTTCTCCAAATCGAGGAACAAATTAAGTTCACGAACTGAGGTACCACTGTACTTGGCCAAGCCCTGAGTACATCGCTGAAAAGAAGACTCAGTAAGCACTCTCCATACTACAAACAAAGTTTCTCCACTACAAGCACCCACAAACCTAACCACGAAACAAACAAGTAACCATAGAAATATGAGAAGACGAGGCACCAACTGCATCCCACAACTTCTAACTCCCCCAAAGCCCATCCTGCAGGGGATGGGGGGAGGAAAGCAAAAGCCACACACCTGAATTATCTGAAATGGCAACAGAGGAAATTAAAAAACAGATCAGATAAACACCAACACAGTTATAATGGGGGACCTCAATACCCCACTGTCACAAATAGATCAACTAGATGACAAAAAAGAGAAAAAAAAAAAAAAAAAACCAAAACAAAACAAGAAATATCAGACTTGAACCAAACCCTTGAACAAATGGACTTTATAGGTATCTATAGTCTTCCACTGAACAACTACAAAATACACATTCTTCTCAGTAGTACATTGGACTTTCTCCAAAATAGACCACAGGCTAGCCCACAAAGCAAGCTTAAGTAAATGCAAAAGAATTAAAATTACCCTATGCCTATTATCAGATTATACTGCAATAAAACTAGAAATCAATGGCAAAGGAAACCGTAGAAATTATACAAACACATGGAAACTAAACAGTACTTTTTAAAACAATCAAAGAGTCACAGAGGAAATCAAGAAGAAATTAGTTCATACACTCAAACAATAATGCTAGTACAATATATCAGAACCTATGGGATACAATGAAAGCAGTCCTAATAGGGAAAGTTATAGCTGTGAATGTGCACATGAGAAAAACAGTGAGTCCAAATATATAACCTAATGATGTACCTCAAGGTCCTAGAAAGAGAACAATCCAAATACAAAGCTAGCAGAAGAAAGTGAATTATAAAGATAAAAGCAGAAAGTAATGATATTGAGACTAAAAAAACCCCCCAAAAATACAATTAATCAATTCTCTCTTTTTTTTTTAAATCCCTTTTTCCTTCCTTCCCTCTCACTCCTTAAACTAAAAACAAATTCCATTTGACCCAGCTATTCTCCGTCAAGGTATCGTCCCAAAAGAGTTAAAGACATTATATTATAAAGATGTATGCCTACCCATGTTTACAGCAGCACAATTCATAATAGCTAAATCTTGGAAGCAGCCTAGATGTCCATCAACAGGTGAATGGATAAAGAAAATGTGGCATTTATATACAATGGAGTGCTACTCTGCCATAAAGAAAGATAAACTTGAATCATTTGCAGGAAAATGGATGTACCTTGAGCCTACCGTGTTGAGTGAAATAAACACACAAACTTAAATGCCATATAATTTCTCATATATGAAAAACCCAAATATAAATAAAGTCAAATAATTGACAGATACTAGGGGAAAAAAAGAGAAGAGAATGTTCGCAAAACATGTTGGTCTGATTACTTTAATGACTCTCTCTCAGATAGTCTGTTAGTTCCAAGACAACAAAGATGTTGCCAACTTCTGTTTTCTTTAACTCCCCAGTATAATACCTCCACCTACCACGTAGTACATTCTAAATAACTACAACTGGATTAAGTCATTACAGAAAGAAGCATGCGGAATGATATACAAAGATCAAATACGCTGGGAGACTAGAACTGCATGTCCAGGACGCAGCTAATATGTAAAACACACACACACACACACACACACACACACACACACACACACACACACACAAGTGGAAAATCAAGAACTCGTTCTTATGCTAGATATATAACCCCAAATCCCCCTAAGTCCACGATCAGCCAACTGGGCCTGCGCCTTTACCATCTTTTCATGCATCTGATAAAACAAAATGTCTTTGTATAATCCATGCTACACTCAAAGAAAATATTCGTATTTTTTTCTTCTTAAATAGCCAACTACTCTCAAGTAAAGAACCTTCATCGTTTAATGTCACATTTTAAAATTCATGCAAATATCAATACTGAGGGTAAAAGAATCAAAGTAGGTGTTGCTTCACAGATGCTAAGCGTTGATGTCTCGAACACATCATAAAACATTTCAGTTCATTGATACAACCAACAAATATTTCTTGTAGGAATGTAAGTAATTCTTTCAGTTACAAGGAAATTTGAGCTTCACATTCACCATCTGATTGTCATTTACTTCTTTCATGGAAAAATAAAGTCCATTACCATTTTCCAAGTGCTTTCCTAGGAAGTGGAGGCATCTCCTTGTCCCAGAGCATGTGGGAGAATCTACACACTAGAGGGGCCAAGTATTGACCAAGATGCTAGGCGTTAAAATTCCTGTCTAACAAATAGGGTGTGGTGCTTAACAGTTCTAGAGGAACAAAATAGGAATTTTAAAAGGTGCAGGAGCAGGTGTGGGGAGATGTATGAGAGTTGCCTGGTCTAGGGGAATGCAGGATAACACAAAGGGCAGACCATAGATACTTCATAAATATGCTGAAAGTCAAGTGAAAATAATTGGGCCACAAACTGGAGATTTTTAGGGGCCAAATGTAAGGAGTCAAATGATTTATGTGAGCCTGAAAAACATGACGACACTCCATGATACAGTTAGAATGCTCACAGACAGAAGATGCGAGGTGCCATTAATAAACAGGCTTTTTAATAAAGACAAAAATCAACAGTTATCAGGATCAGCCCTCAGGAATAAAAAAAAGTACCAAGGTATACATGTTCACCAAGCAACAGAAGAAAATCTATTTACAGAGAGAGAGAGTAGCTGTGTGATTATAAAAGCTTTAGTGAACACAATTTTGAAGAATGAATTGAACAAAATACTGACATTGGCCCTCCATAGCCCTATGATTTGCCATGGAAGGTGAATTTCTGAACTTTACACTACATATTCTGAAACACTACAGATATACAAGGGCGTGTCAGTTGACTGGAACTCCAAAACTAGAAATGGAAGGCAGTATATACAGTTCCAAAAAGCATTCAAATGGAGATTGTGGGGTGATGTACAGCTACATCGTGTGAAAATGGTTGTCTAAATAAGAACTGTTTTGAAGACACTCTGCAGAACTACGCAAAGCCAAAATATCCTCCAAAGAATGAAAGAAAATAAATAGTATTCCAATGAACACCGTAATAAAACACAGGACAACTTTGGAGTCTGATTATATGTCTCTCATGAAGCTAGGGAAGAACAAACAGCACTAGCTGAAAAGAAGATATCACAAGTGAAAACAGAATGATCTTGTTACTCTAACCCTTCAGAGCTAGAAGCTATTGACATCTGCAAACACCCTACAAGAGAGATATTAGAAGTCCCTAAGAAACCACAAAATAAAAGCAATTCCTCCAAATTACCAGGTACATAAAAGCCTTTGAAATCTCTTAGAGGTAACTGAGGTATGGAATACATTCTGAGAAAACAGGACCTTGGCTGAATCTTGCCTGATAAAAGGAACTGTGTAGTTTAGATTCCAATTTACATGGAAATATTTTTTTTCGAAATAAAAATAGAAAATAATGTTTGCTTTTATCTGGTGGGCGGATAATACACAAACCAGTATGTGCTATGATCAGTGTTCCTCTTGAGAAATGACACTGCATGTAAGCCCTGCAATGACTCGCATTAGAGATGTAAGAGATAACTTCAGTCACCCATCCCTCCCCAGGAGCCAGGCCCAACACCCACATCTCAGCATCTGAAGATACCTCCCCCCCCCGAGAGGGGGGATCTAACTCAGGGCTTTGTGCTTGCTACGCAAGCACTCTAACCACTGAGCTAAATCCCCAGTCATATTTGGCTTTTTTACAGAAAGATATTTTACAGGAAGATCTCTCAACTGGGAGAGTCTGGTCAATATTCATTTGGAAGGCATGAAAGGGACTGACAATCAAGTTCCTGTATCAGCCCCCTTCAAGTCGAATTTTACCTAGCATACCCTTAAAAACTGTTGTCATAAAACTTAATGGCCTTCAAACTCAGCATGGTGGCACAGGTCTGTAACCTCAGCACTCTGGTAGGCTGAGCCAGAAGGATTTTGAGTTCAATCTCAGCCTGGGCAACTTAGCTAAAAACCCTGTTTCAAAATTAGAAGTAAAAAAAGGACTGAGGATGTAGCTCAGTTCAAAGACCCTGGGTTCAATTCCCACTACAGAACAAATAAACAAAACTTAATAGCCTTACTATAGTACTGTACTGAACTTTTTAAGGATAGCAGACACATATTGTGGAGGGGGAAAATTGGTAAGTGTGGCTCAAACAAGATTTTAAAAGTTCTATGTATTAAAAGGACATTACAAACAAAGTAAAAAGTCAAAGCAGACTGTTATTAGGTGACAAGTGAAACAGAGAAAGGAAAATGGGGAGAGCTACAGGGGTAATTAAATCAAGGCAGGCCTCATGGAGATGATTTCATTTTTTGAAAAGCTCAAGAGAGGAATGAAATGTTCATCATTTGAAGAAAAGCAAAAAGAACAGTCAATCCAAATCATGAGTACTGCTCAAGACATAGCAGATATACCAGGTGGCTAGAGCAGAGTGCAAGAGGGAGGTGATAGGAGACAAAGGTTCAGATTTAACTTCATATTTCAAGTCACTCTGACCTTTCTGCTGAGAATAGACGCCTATAATCTCAGCTACTCAGAAGGCTGAGACATGAGAACAGCAAGTTCAAGCTCAGCCTGGGTGATTTAGCAAGACTTTGTGTCTCAATCAAGCGATCAATGTGGAGGCTCTGGACTCAATCCCCAGTACCATAAAACAATAACCATGACAACAAAGACACTTTAACAAGATGGAAATGTTAGAAAAATCAGGAGTGTATAATGGTAATCTAGATAGGAAATGACAGTTGGTTACAATAAAGTGGTATTTGTAAGGAAGGTAAGATGTAGTCAGAACTGAAAATGTTTCAAAAGTAGATACTACATGGAAGATGAGACGTGAAAGAAAGGAAAGAATCAAGGATGATTCTAAGACTTTTTTCTTAATTTGAGTAAAAGAACAAAATAGGAATGGTTAGCAAAGAACACGTGGAAGTGTTATGAATAGACTAGAGGGAAGGCATTAGATCAAGAGCTCAGTTGTGGGCAAATTAAGCTTCCATTGTTAGAACAAATGAAATGAGAAGCTGAGTGGGGAGTTGGATATTCAATGAGGGGTTTGGAAGAAAGATATGAACTGGTGAAACACATTTGGGAACTACTAACATGCAGGTAGCATTTAAAACTAAGAGACTGAGAAGGACAACTGAGTCCTCAGACACTTAACATTAAGAGGTAATGAATGCAAAAGCAGACCAAGAAGAAGTCAGCGAAAAAGAAACCATCAGAGTGCTGTGTCCTGACAGCCAAGAAGTGATGAAGAAGAAGGAATGACCCACATTGTCAAGTGCTATAAAGTCAGTCAAGTGAGCTGCGGAGTAAGATTTGTACTTTGGATCTAGCTAAGTGTGGGTTATTGGTAACTTCACAAGGATAGTTTCGATGAAGCAGTAAGGGCAAAAGTGGATGAATATGTGCGGGAGTGAGTTGGTGGGGGTCTCTTCTGATTACTACAATTTTCTCAACCAGTAAAGAACTCTGACAAACCAGTAAGAAAAAGGAAACAAACCAGTGGAAGGATGGACAAAAAGTATATACAAGTGCTTTATGGAAGAACTCTGAGTAGGCATTAAAGTGTGAAAAAAAGTATAATTTTGGTAATGATTAGAGAAATGTATATTGAGTTACTCCATTACATTCATAACACTGGCAAAAATTTTAAAGGTAGTAATGTGAAGAAATGGGAATTTCCTTTAACAGCTTTGGGACCATGCAATGTTCTAACTACATTGGCACTTTGACATGATGCTGCAAGGCAGTATTTGGTTAAAATTCAAGATATACATCCCTCTAATTAGGAAATGCTACTTACAGTTAAATACATACCCTAGAACTTGTCACATGTTCAAGACAAGTGTACCAATGTTCACATTACCACTGTAGATAGTACAGTTACACAATGGAATTCAGAGCAGTTAAGCTGAATTAGAGCAACATAATAAAGAAATGAATTTGAAAACAACATTGAGCAGGAAAAGCAAGTTGTAGAATGATGCAGTAAAACCCCACATAAATAGAAACTAAAAACAGACACAGCATTATATTATTCAAGGAGATATGTCAGCAGCAAAGGTATAAAAATGCACAGAAATGAAAACAAGCTGATGGCTGCTGAAGTGAGATGGGAGGATGAGGATGAGAACTCAGGAACCTTCATCTCTATCTGTAATATTTAATATTAAAGGGGGATCTAAAGCAAACAGAGGAATATCATAGCTGAAAAAGGAACCCAGATATTTGTTATATTTTTCTATACATATGGATTTTTTGTAAGGCAAAAAAATTTCACAAGGAGGGAAAATCTTCAAACTTGACAGTCAATTACCTTTTCCTACTACTCTCAAACTGCCATACTTTTATTTATCTTACTAAGCACAGTAACTACTCATGCTTTTCATCATAAGAAATGCAGTAAATTCAATTTTTTCCTCAAAAAAAAAAAAGATACTCTTTCGTAGCTATATCCTTGCATGAGGCAGAGGGAATAATTTGACTATAAATGTGCTATCAAATAAATGAGATCAACAGAAGTTTGACTCTTGCTTTAAAAAGGAGACAATCCATAATATATTAATTAAGGCAACCAAGCAGAATTATATTCCATGATCTTAAAATTGAATGTTGAATTAAAATAAGAACAACAGACATGATCAGACTTAAATAGATAATATTTCAAACAGTAAATAATGGACCAGTCCCAGTAGTTCTATCTCACATGCCATTTTAATAAACAAAGGCTACAATTACATTTGAATTATAGACTTAAAAATAGGAACAGTATCACATGCCCTGGGCATATTTATAATCAAGAACCTTTCAATTCCTTTGGCAACCAGGAGACAGAATCCACAGAGACATCCACTATTCTGTGGCCCTTAACACATACAGTAACAAAAACAACAACAACAACAACTACAGACACATACAGTAACATATTTTTATAACAGGCAGGTCAGGTAACCGCAAAGCTACAAGGCAGCAGTGGAGGAAGGTTCAAACTTATTATTGCCTTGGCCAAATAGAAAATATCTTATGTCTTCCGAAGATATGTACCTAACTATATCTAGAGGATCACGCAGAAAACACTGTTCATATCCAACATCTCACAAGGAGTTGTTGCAAAGAAAAACTTCTGTTTTCCAACTAGCTCTATCTCATACTCCCCACTCAAAAATATCTCTTAAAAGCAAACAGAGTCTATTACACAGACAGATCCCAGTAAGCACTAAATTTACAACGTGATACACTCATACATATCCCAGGGAGCAAAGAAGAAATGGTAAACAGAAACAGAAATTATATTGGAAAAAAACCAAAACAAAACACCGAAGTCTACTTAAAAATTTTAAAGGTATGGGATTATTAAGATAAGTAGTTCCCTTAAATATTTTACTTGAGTGACCCTCAACTTTCTAGATTTTTTGACCCACATAATTTCATCCTGCTGATCCTATGTTAAGGTTCTATTAGCACTATTTAGAGTGAGAACCCCTATCATGAAAATAACAACTATGGATGACCACCTTATGATGTATGTATAACACTAACAATAATCCTACCTGGGAAGGATCATGGGTTGCCATTTCACTGCAAGGAAAATGAGGCTCAGAGTTTAAACACCTTAACTGATATCATACAAATTGTGAGTATCCTTGTTAACCCAGAAGTCCATCACTGGCGGGCCACACATTGCACTCTCTTGGTTTGTCATTGCCCAAAAGGCAGTCACCACCTGTGTCAGCAGTGGTGAGGCTTCAGTGTACCTAACAATTATTTGGGATCTTTTAAACATGCAGACTGCCAGACCCACACCAGATTCTCTGTTTCAGTGGGTCTGCTGTGGGTCCCACAGATTTGCATTTTGAAATAAGCAACAAGGAGGTCTGTAAGTTATGTCCTATAGTGCTACCGGACTCACTTAAATCGATGGTAATACAAGAAAATAGAGGTCAGAAGTTTACTAAGTCCAGAGAGCCACAATGAAGAGCTTGATTAATGCCAAAATGGTTCAACAAAAATAAACAAACAAGTAAATAAGTTACTAACAACTAGAGAATTCAGTGTCCCTTAACCTTCTATACAGGTAAGACAATTGGAAACATTCTAGTAATAGTGACAAAACAATTTCCAAGTATTGCTTAGTTCTAACTACTGGAAGCCTGGATGAGGGATCTGAGAATCTCGTAGAGCGAGCCAACCAGACTATGCCAGGGAGTAGCAGGAATGGGCATGTTCTTGCTTCTTCCAGCCCAATTCCACACAGACACCCACTGGCCTAGACCTATGCTAGCCATGGTGACAGCAAAAAAAAGCAGAAATGGCAATTCCAAGAAAGCGTCCCAGTTACAAATGTCTCCTGGCATCCTGCCAGCAGGAGAGCTGGTCACAGTATAAAGAGGGAGGGATGTAAAGCCAATTTCGGCAGCCTCATGTCCTTGAAAGGACTGACCCGTTATCTCCAGTGCACAGCATATGATTATATTCCACAGGAACTTCCACATCCCAGAATTAAAGTACCATTTTCAAGACTATCATGTAAGAAAAAAAATCTCCCTCTGGAGACTGCTCTTCTACTCAATTACATAAGGCGACTAAGAGCCTTTTCAGAAGTGGTTGCTATTTATTGCTCACATATTGTAAGGATCGGGAGGGATGAGCACAGAATGAGAGGGGTAAGGAGGAAATAAGAGGAACCAAGCACCCGGTCTCCCCAACCCCACCTCCCCAAGACCCTGTCAAGACTTTAATAAATAGTTTAAAGACTCTAAGCACTCCAAAACTATTATTCAAGTAGCAAACCATATGCAGTCCCTTCACTTAGCTAGTGCCAGAAGAAGAAGAAAAAAAGTGGAATTAAGGAATAGCACTACCCCTCACAGACATAAATGCCAAAGGAAACCAAGGCTGACAAACAAGAAGCCATGTGGCCAACAACAGTGGCTCCCAGATCTACTGAAGGAAACAGAAGTGAAAAGGGCTCTAAGGACTTGCCCCATCTATGCTTGCCGACCCAAAAGTGGCTTCTGACAAGCAAGGGGGCAAAAACTTTTTCGTGTCCATGAACTCCACTGAAAATAAAAATCTTCTATACCTAAGGAGGAAGTAAGATGGCACCACCTTTCCTAGAGAAATGGTGAGGATTCTGCTGGCAAGTCTGGGATAATTACACACTAAGGGCTTCAGTTCCTTGAAGAGAACAAAGCTTGGTCAGTACTCCAAGACTCAAAGACATAAAGAGCCATCCTGGACCTGAAACCAAACACTCCTCAAATATCTCCTGGCACCAAATGATCAAGAGTAAGTGGCAGCTTGTTACTAATGTGCACAATAAAAACCCAAGCTCTAGACAGTCTGCCACTAGCTACTGGCCTCCTACCTGGTCACCTGTCTCTGCTTCTTCTTAAGACTAAACAAAATAAGGACCATCTGGCATTATACATGACTTTGCAGGGAAAACCAAGGAAAATTATTTCAAAGCCTAGCAAAAATCTGGACAATGCTACATGTAGCATTCCAAATTAAGAAACTCAAAGTTCACACACATAGAAAATTTTAGCAAGTTTATACTCCATGAGAAAACCAAACTTTTAGTGCTACTAAGAAGCAAATCTACTTAGCTGAGTTAGGTTTTACAACATCTAACATGGGTGTTAACAAGAGCTAAAATGCCAAGAGACCTAAGAAGAGATAAGCCAAAGTTACAGCACTAATCACTTTCTGCCTTGTATTACCATAATTTAATTACTTCATACAGGTCTTATCTTCTCTACCAGACCTCATGAGGGAAGATCATATGAGAGAAAAAAATCTTTACTGTACCTGGAAAGTGCCCAGCACAGTGCCACATTACTAGAAAATGCTCAAATACTGAGAAAAGAAAATGGGGAATAATGGAAGGCCTATCTAGAAGATCTATTTTTGACAACTCAAACTGTAGCTATTGTAATTATTAGAATAAATGGAACTGGTGGATAAATCTCACAGTGAATTAAGGAGAGGGGAATATCACTGCAGCTGTATAACATGGTTAGCAAGTTCACTGAAAAAAGGCATCTTATATTGCACTAGTTAATGGCAAATGATTCTTTAACCTTCTACCTGCTGTTACTAAACATGATTCTACACTATACCAGGATATATCCATTAATGAATAAAGATCAGATAGCATCTAGACTCAAAACTTGACCATGCAACTGCAAAACCTAGATTCTCAGCAAGCAGTGACACAAAAGTAGTACTCTGCCTACTTTTTTGTAATGTTAGAGAAAGTCTGAGTTTACAAAATTCAAATAATCTGTACTGCCGAGCATGGTGGCACACACCTGTAATTCCGGCACTCAGGAGACTGATGCAGGAGGATCATTGTGAGTTCAAGGCCAGCCTGGGCTACATAGTGCATTCAAGGCCAGCCTGAACTGCATAGTGAGACCCTGTCTCAAACAAACAAACAAACAAACAAAAAAGACCAGTATATCCTCCTTTGATTTGGTCAATTCTTTAAAGCAACCTTCTGTGCTCTCTACAAGTTCGACAAAATCCTACTTCTTATGATCTTTGCAAAAACACATCTTTGATCTATCACTAGTTATAGTTATCAGAAACCATTACAGAAGACATATAATACCTCTCTAAATTCAAGTAAAACTAAATCAATACATTAAAAATACCACAATTGTGACAGCTCGACACCAAGATATCCTATTAAGCTACAATATAAAAAGGAGTAATCTCCCAATGTGAAATTAAAAAAAAAAAAAAACCAAAAAACTTTCTCCCCAAAACACTCAAGATTTTGACAATGAACTTAGTCTAAGTAAGAACATTTGCTGAGATGGCTTTTTGGGGTTAAGAAAAGAAAGGGGAGTGAAAGATCATAGAGCTGTTTCTTTGTTATGGAACTACTAATCTGCAGTGAGACCAAGAGGTGTGAAGATTCTGCTAAATGAAACACTCCTCATCTGCTCTTCAAATGAGCAGATGGAACAGAGAAGAAAAATAATTAGTGTCTACACAGAAGAGCCTCTTTCTACTTACTAAGAGATCTGAAAGATCAACTGGAAATGGGAATCACTGTTAAAGGGGATACTTCTTCACTGAAAAGACCATTTAAAAAACTACAAGTAAGAAGTCAGAGTTTAAAAGAGGAAGGGAAAAAGGAATGGGGACAAAGAGCCCTTCAAAGACAAAAGCCAACCTGAAGGTCTCGGACGCGGCATGGAACACAGTGGCAGCGGGGACCAGCGGTGTCACAACTGGCTCTGCCCTTCCAGCACCACTTTCCTTTCCACTGGAAGCTTGTAATTAACCAGTTAGCCCAAATCATGTCTTCTAGTGATGGAGCAATCTTCTCCCACATTCTTACCCTTCGTACCCAATGCCCTCAAAAGAGACGACTCCGTCACTTAGCGAACAGGCTACAGCCAGATGAAACCCGTCCAGCACAGAAATGTGCTACAAGCCCTCCCACAGCTCTAGAAGAGGAGAAAAGAAGCAGAGTAAAACACATGCTTTACAATAGGAAACCAATCTTCTCTGTAACCGGCAGCAGGATCAGGTGCACCATTTAGAGCATATGTCATTTTGTTAGAAAAATGCTTCTTTGTGAATGTCTTCTTTTCTTCACCATATTAAAAAAGTAATTATTATTATTAAAGTTTCTTCCTGGAACAACACAGAAGGGAAAATGATGCTGGATATGACACCATTATTTAGCTGGTGCCAGTGGAAACTTCAATTGAGCCAGTGTTCTAGTCAAATTTATGCAATAAATTGTTGTACATTTCAAAAAAGAAGACTGAATTATGTAAGTGCATAGCAGAAAGGTCTCCCTTTAGACACTGAGTTTCTGCCTTGCCAGTTGCATCCCTCTGAGGACTAAATCAAGCTGCCATGCCTCATGCCACATATTTTATCTACTAAATTCAACCTACTCGTGTGGCCGTGCTTAAATATTCTGTAAAATGAGGTGAACCCTATTTCTGTTTTGTCAGCTGGTTTCCTGCTGCACTGCCAACAGGGGATGTTAGAGGGAAAGTGGACAGGCAAAGGATGGAACTCTGTCCTCTTCCTGCCAGCTTCTCCAAAGCACTCCGCTCTCCCAGCATATTTTCAATTTTTTTTAATTCCCCCGATCCTAGGGATAGGAGCTATGTCTTGCAGTTACTATGTCCATGTTACCCAAAGGTTCTCTTTTCTACCTTTCTAGTATTCCCTTATCTGGTTGAAAATTTCTTATATTACGTTCACTCTGTTAAAATACCACATGGAGTCTCTTTCTCTTGACCAGATCTGACACAGTAGCCAGAAGTATTCTACTGATATGACTGCTCAAAGAAAACTGACCCTCAAACAGCAGTCTCTGGATAGCCCACATTCCTCAGAGACAGATCCTTACTGCCTGTGCCCGGCCTGCCCCACATGGCAGGACCATCCAAACCGTGCAAATATGCACAAACATCGAACCTGAAAGAACACGTCCCCCTGAAGAACTTTCACAGCCGAAGAAATGTGGTGGCAAAGAAATGCTTGAAAGATTTAACAACTGGCAACAAGAAAAGATTTCCAAACTAGTGTGTGTCGTAAGAGTCCACAAAATGTAAAAATTATACAATAAGGAAACAATATAACTTATAATTTTTTTCTATGCCTGATATGTTGTTGAACACTCTCATGAGTAGTGAATCATTTTGTGGCTTTAAAAACCAACCACAGGGAGGCTACGCTCATGTTTATAAATTGCCATCATGGTAAAGATGAAAACTAAAGTTAGCTTAAATGCGCCAATGTGGTTACTATATCATACAAAGTGGGATGTAAATAAAATGAAGATTAGTAAGGATGGCAAAACTCACCGGAGGGCAATATTATCAAGAAGATGTCATTTTTCTCCCATAGTAAGATGGAAAATTATCCCTGATTTGCTATCCCATATCTTATCATGCACTGAGCTCTCGAAACTACTCTAAGCAGCTGCCTCCTCCTCCCACGAAGTGGAGTTAGTTGGTTATCCAGGGTTCAAAGAGAGAAAAAGGGAAGTGACTATTGAGTGAGGATAGTTACATGTTTGCAAGATGAAAAAGATCTGCAAATGTGTTTTGCAACAATGTGAATACACTTAACACTTCTGAATTGTACTGAATTTTATGTTATGTGTGTTTTACCAAAATAAAAAGGTAGAACACATTCAACATAATATTCTGCTGATTTCTTTAATCTGACAGAAGAATCAGGCATGCTCTCAAATTCAATTTCCACACTACTATGAATATTTTCAGATATGAATCGTGATTTTTCATTGAGTGCTAATAGTGATCGCTCAGTTACAATTTATGGACATACTCAAGCATGCTGGTCCAGTTCTGGTCCCAATAACTATATTCCAAAGTGTCTGCTTCCTAAATAACCCACATGAATGAATTTTCTAGTCCCTTTTTTATGCTATTTCTTTTGCCTGGATGTGACGACTACCTCAGCGCAAAATGTTTTATCAACTAAAATGCCAAACGTTCTGCAAGGCCATGCTCAAAGGCCGCCCACTGCCTCCAGGAAACCTCCCGGAAATTCTCCAATCAGATATTCCCTCTTCTCTCATGGCACCTCTGACCCAGCCCAGTACACACGCATCCTGCATCCCGCGGCAAGGAGCGGTCTGAGCGCAGAGACAGCAGCCTCCCTCCTCGATGCCAGTACTGAATTGAACCCTCAAAGCGAGTCAACAGACAGCACATGCAATCTTTGTTTTTTTAGATAAAGAGAAAGAGGCTGAGAAGTTTAGCCTACCCCACGCCATACCGCCAGAAAACGGAACGCCAAAAGGTGAACTGCGAGCTAACTACCTGCAAAACCCACGGCCACCGGATGTTATCACGGCGCATGTAACGATCGTGCGCCCTTCAAGTAAGTTAGGGCGAAACAGCCACCGCGCTCTCCGCCGAGCCCCAGAAGAGCAGAGCTCGCAGGTCCGGAGCAAAAGGAAACCACAGTTGGCCCGAGCAACGCAAACGAAAACCCACTTCCGGGAGCTGTGTACAAGATGAATGAGCCTCCACCAGATGACAGGGAGGCTGGCGCCTCCCGCAAATGTTGCTGAAGGCAAGAAACCGCGCAGGGTGACTGGGTAACGAGAAGCCCAACGTCACCTGGCCACAGAATGTTCACCTGATAACCCTTACAGGTAAGCTCCAGATACTTCCAGGTAAACGGATGCATCTTGAGACCACACTCCTCAGTGAAATAAATCGGACACACGTGTTTAAATTCCGCGTAGTTTCTCTGGTGTGCGAAACTGAAGTGTAAATAAAGACCAAAATGTATCATACTGGGAAAGGGAAGAAAGAGTCCGAATGGGAAAGGGAACAAGGGAGGGGAGGAGCAGAGGACAAGAGAAACAAGAAATGGAAGGAAAAAATGGCAACAAAGCTTTTGTAAATAGGGAGGGGGGAGGGGGTGAGGGGAGGGAACGGGAAAAAAGAAGCAACAAGGTGTATCATGTACAGGTGCAATCCCCAGTGATGAATGTTATCACTATGTACATCGAAAATGTACCATTAAAATAAAATTAAAATAAATAAATAAATAAATCTTGCAGAGTTGAACACAACCCAAGACCAGAAGAGTACAAGGAAAAACAAACAAAATTCAGAACTACCAACCTAAAAATCTACATCAAAATTCAGACCCACCAGCCTAAAAATCCACATCACTATGCTATTCTTCTAAAAGGTATAGCATATAAGGTTTGATACCAGAACTAATTAGATAGCAAAGAAAAGGTTATAACAAAAACACGTATATTTCTTTCTCAACAGTTTAATGGTCACTATTTCTTTGGAGGATATTTTATTTAATTTGATTTAACTTTATTGATATAATTTTGATCAAAGACAAGTATACAGCAAAGGATGAGAGCAACCTAAATGAATCGGGGAATCAAGCAACAGAAAAAACCTATCTCAGCAAAGAGATCAGCACATCAGGCCCCAAAGAACCCTAATGGCCACATGACAAACAGATGATTAGGGAAAACTAACCAGTACCACAATTTCATTGCAGCATGTACACTGGCTTTTCTAAAAGGCAGAAACTGTGTTTTCTCTGTGTTGGGATGCTGCCAAGCATGTCGATGACCTCAAATATTTAGGTTAAAATTTAGTATGGAAAGAATACCACTATGTAGGATACTCTCGCAGGCAAAGACAGGAAGTGCAAAATTCCTTTATTTCAGCTGTAAGAATTTCAATAATTTATCTCACACTAATTATCAACTCAGATTGAATCAGACAGGACTAACCTCGAATTTATGCATGGATAATTTATGAATTTTAAAAAAAAGGTTTGCCAATCGATTTGCGTATAACTAAGGGTTATGTTTAAGCTTTTTAACTGAATTAATATACTGACAAACAATTGACAGAACTATAAATTTACCATTAACAGCGAATCACCATGGGCTATTTCTTGGCAACAATGAAAAGGCCTGGCTCACAGGATTTAGTAGAAAGAGAAGAGAGACACTGTTGGGGGATAGGCGGATGCTTTACACTATTTGCCTGTGCAAGTAAGTGTGAAGTCATTCTAGGTAAAACAACTAAATTTTTACAAACGGTATGTATGTGCCAGTCACTGGAGAAATTGTTCCTGTTCTCAAGAGAGAAAAAGGAGAAGCTTAATGTATATAGACCAAAAAAATCAGAGGGCTGGAAAACAAATGTGAGGTGCTACAAAACCAGAAAGAGGGAAGCCCATAAATTCTTGAAAAGGAGTGATATGCTTCATGAGATGAGATATGAGCTAAGCTTGAAGGATAGGTGACTAGCTGATATAGAAATGTGCAAAAGTATAGTGCACTTAGGGAACGAGAGGTAGGCAGTTGAAACTCTAAGAAAAATTACAATAAAAATGAGAAAGACGCAGAAGAATCACGGCATCCATGATTCAAGGGAGAAGAGAATTTGAAGAAGGAATATATGACACCAGAGTCAAACATTCAAAGAAGTTACAATAACGACCACAACATATCCACTAGAAGTGGCAAGAGCCATTTCAGTCAGATTACAAAGAGTTGAATAGTTGATAAAATGTAGATGGCTAGCATATGTTCATCTTTCAGGAGAGAGTGGTAGCTAAAAGATGGTACTGGAGTTAAGGAGAACACCGGATTTACTACCTTGAAAAATAAGTAAAATTCACCTTTAATGAATGATTAAATAGTAGGGAAAGAAGAGAGAGTTGAAATAAATTCTGTTTTATCAATCTTTAGAAAGATGTGATCATGAATGATTCACAAATATTCCCTGATCTGCTAATTACAAACTCTCTGATCTGGGAACTGTGCACTTGTCCCTAACAGGGACATAAACTTATTCATCTCTGTAGCCCCCAGCACCGAGTCGTACTTCTGACACATGGTACATGCTCAATTAATGTTCATTGAATAAAATTACCTAATCTCTCTGGATTTCAATTTCCTCCTCTGTTTAAAAAAAAAAAAAAAAAGGAGGCGAAGAAGAGGCATTGGGTAGATCTAAGTGATGTACTTTCTAGCTCTAAATAACCACCAGTCTGTAAACGTTCCATAAAATGAGTCAATTCCCCAAGATTCCTTGAAAATGTGTCATGTTGTAACATTCACATTCAACCAAGGGCAGAACATTAAAGCTGTACCAAAACAAAACAAAACAACCCTCTACCCATCAGCCTAATAGTGAAAACATGTGCATTCTTGAGATCCTCCTTTCAGGCAGGAATGTCTCTGTGAAATCAGGTCACCAGAAGGAAATGGAAGTTGGATCACTTTATTTTTTATTTTTATTTTTAACCAAGAACATGTATTGGTACATTGTACATATAATGATCACATTCATCATATTTGTTTTGTACCTGTACATGGTGCATCTTGGTTCTCCCCCCTCTTCCCCACCCCTCCCCTCTGTTCCCTCCATCCCTATTTACAGCAGGTTTATTCATATTTCTCCATGATTTCCCTTTCCCCTTTCTTTCCGTTTTTCCCCTTTCTTTCTGTTTTTCCCCTTCCTGCTTTTCCCCCTTCCCTCTTTCTAGTACTCCTCTCCTTTGTATATTATCTTCCTTTTATGTAATATCTATTATACCTCTTTGTCCTTATTTACAGTTATGGTTTCTCTTATCAGAGAAACAATTCTGTGGGTACTCATGAGTGTCAGATTTATTTCACTCAATAGTATGTTCTCAAGGAACATCACTTTAAAAAATGTTTTGATGTGTATAACTTGTGTGTCCCCCTCACCCCATGCTAATTGTCAGTCTGCACAGACATCAGTACAGCTCAGGAAACTTTGAAAATGGAAAGGAAAATTTTTAAAGTTCATTTGCAAAAATTCAAAGGTAATAAATCTTCAGTTGTGTAGAAGACTTATGTCTTCGAGGTCTGAGCTGTTTTAAGTTTTAATCCAAATTGAGAGCTGGGGAGGAGGTGAAAGGCAGAACGGAGAGAGAAGGAAAAGAAATGAAAAGCCAAACTTCAAAAGTCACCTACATCTGCAAGCAGCTCCCAGGAAGGAAATACTTGTAATATATTAAAATCTCAACACTAATCAATAGTTTCTCGGAGTCATCAAGTGAATAACCAACTTCCCATTATTATCAAGAATGGTACACAGCCTTCAAATCAGAAGGTAACTTTATGACAACACTGTGAAAAACTAGAAATGCCAAGTCGAACCGAACTGCTGAGGCAGGGACAGGAACCTGGGTCCTACCCTTGCCACCACCACAATACCAACAACTCCCACACTTTCCCTAGTAACTTCAATGGCTATCCAATCATTCCAGCCTTTGCTAGACACACTCAAACTAAAAAAATCAAACTTTCAAGTATAACACAACTGGGCTCCATCCGAAGTGACTTTGAAAGATGGAAGAGCCTAACATTGAATCACCAAATGGCCAGGTGTTAGTATTTCGTAAATGACACAACTGGCTCTTCTCTCATTTCTACCCATATCAGCAAACATTTATTTGACCATCAAGTCAATTGATCCAAATAACAATTGTGTAGAACTGTTTAAAATTTACTATTAAAAAAATCCCAACAAAAATATGACTGCAATAATTTGTACTGTAAAAAAGACTTCTCACTATACAGATATTTTAAAAATTGTTTCTTTGCAGTTATTTTCCTACTGCTTCTAAAACATAAACAGACTGGCCAACAGCTGATTTTATTTGCAGAATTCCAGGAACATTATAATAAAGAGTCACACCTTTTCCATTTGTTTCCAGTGCCTTTCAGTATCTCTTTGTAAATTATCATTATTTACTTCATTTAATTTAGCACCAGTAAAGTGAAACTGTTTAAAAGAAGAAGAAGGAAAAAACCAATAATGGTACTGCTCCTTTTTCCATCTGATTTTATCAAGAGCTTTATATGGTATTCAGTGATTACAGGTATTATCCCTTCCGATTCCATGAGGTTATAACCCTACAGTTATGAGTGGTAAGGGCCAGAGAAATAAGAAATTGTTCCAAAGGGCAAAAGAACACTTGCATGACAGCAATGAGAAGGTGTGTAACAGAAGCTCCCACATGAAGAAATAGAGAGAAGGCACAGCAAATATGCAAACATGGGCCAATCATAAAGAGTTTGCTTACTCAGACAGCCCTTACAGATTATGCATATGGTACCATATCCATTTAAGCACTCCAAATTTCCTTGTGCTTTGATTTACATGCTCACACTCCATTTTTAAAGGTAAACTAAACAAACGGCTAAGAAAAGTGTGGCACAAGATCAAAGGAAAAGTATAAAGAAAGTAATAGTGCTTAGGGTGTGCTGTTACCCCAAATCCTGGTCTTTATAACTCTTATGAAAAGTAAAACTACTACAAACCAGCAAGATATATGCTTAACAAAGAGTAGACAGAGAAATTGTTTCAAATGAGATTTTAAATGAGTCATGCTCAGTAACCCAGGCGATTTCATTTACTTATCTAACTGAACAATGTATTTTATTCAAGAAACCATTAAGGAGGCACTACATATGCCTAAAATACACAGTGATCAATTTAAAATCAAATTCAAGAGAAAATCGTGGGGCTGGGGATTTAGCTCAGTGATTAGAGTGCTTGCCTTGTAAGCACAAGGGCCTGAGTTCGATCCCCGGCACCACAAAAAAAAAAAAAAGAGAAAATCGTATGGGTACGAAATAGACCATCCTTTGCAGAGCTCTAGCTGTACCAAAATTAACCCTCAAATACTCTTTTCTTCTCCTTCTTGAACTTTTTCCCTCCTTTCTTGCAATGCCAAGAACCTCGCACATGGTAGGCAGGCACTTTATCACTGAGCTGCACTTTCAGTCAAAGCCTTCAAATTTTAAAATAAAAAGTGATAAAACCCTGGGTCTTTAAACACAATTGAAGAGGGTAAGCATTAGAAAAGGAAGAAAAAGAAATGTAAACAAATCACATAAAACTGGTGGTCTGCTCCAATCTTGAGGCTAGAGAAAATGTCCTGAAAACTGTCCCTCACATTTTTTTAAAGACAACTTTCCTAATGCAAGTAGATGTGAATGAAGGTAGAAACTAAAATTGCTTTATTTTCTTCTGTACATGCTTAGAAAGCAGAAAGGTCCTTAGACTAAATAAACACACAGCATAGCTGGGTTTATTAAGGCAGCCAGATCTTTTACAATCTCATTACAACTTAAATTCAATGATCTGTGCCAAGAGTCAGATAATAGAAAAATTTAAGTATCCAATATATATTGTCCTTAAACACTATCCTGTCAGCCACCATTAAATACCATTTTGCTAGCCTATAAAATTGATATTTCATATCCAGGGAGTATACAGTGGATAACTCTGGGACAGAATTCAAAGCTTCAGACACACATTTGAGGTTCGGCAAATAAACATTAAGAACCCATTCAACACCAAGAATGCTAACTACATTTCATGACTATCGAACATCTAGCAATTACAGCCATCCAATCCAGACAGATACAGAATTGTTAAATTACTTTTAGGCCAAAAGGCTTAAAAGTCTCAAATTCCCTAGTGGCCATCATAGATGATGATTCTTACAGAATGTCATCTCACAATTAATTAACGTGTACAAGAATCTTCTTTCCTTCTTTGAATAGAATGCACGAGAATTCACAACATCAATCAATATCCCTTCTATCCCTATATAATTGAGAATCAGCTCACAAAACTGAAGCATTTATTAACAGTCTTGGAGGAGGGTTTTGTGGCTTGTCCTGTTCTCCACACCCTACATCTTCCAATTAATTTCTGCTTGGATTTCCCTTCCTCCCTCCCACTGGTCAATCAAAACACATTGCTTTCAGTCGGCCCTCCTCTCCTGATTACCAGGTTTCTTTAGGCCTTTTTGCCCTCATACAGTTCATGGCTTTCTGTTAAAACTATTCTCTTCCAGTAATTCTACATTTCAACAGTCTTATTTGACTTTTTTCCTCACTTTGCTCACATCCTCACAACTCTAACCTCTGCCAATTTTACTACCTACACAAGAGGTTCAAGAACACAGGTCTGTGGGCTAGATACAGCTTATGTTGACATTTTCCTCAGGTCTCACGATGTGAGAGAACAAAGTATTGAGTCTGGGCTTGTAAATTACTCCAGACTAAAGGACAGTCCACTATTCTGAAATTATACCTTTTTTTATCTTTTAAGAATTAGTTCTTCATTCTTTTAAGAAATAATGTCAGAAGCAGGAGAGGTGCTTTTCTCTAGTTTTCAAACTTGATGGATGAGTTAATTTTCCAGGACAGAAAGGAGACAGGCCAGAGGAAAGAATAGAAAGTTCAAGAAAGAATATGACAAGTGGTATTCTTACTAGATAGGGAGCCAAGAGACAAATCATGAAGAGCCTAGTTTTGTTTGCCAAGCAGCGATGTTACCTATAGAATAAAAAAATGACAAAAACTTTTGGGAAAGGGGGTGATGTGATTTGAATTTTATGAAGACCAAATAAGCAGCTGTGTGGGACGATAGATTGCAGAGGACAACACTTGAAACAGGAAGTTAAGAAGCTTGTGCAGTAAATGAGACAAGAGATGAAGGCTTTATGGAAGGGGGATTTTAAGATAATATTCTACGGCTTAAAACATTTAATTTGGATAAAGTACCTATCATAACTTATGTAGAAACTCATGCAAGTTAGTAGCTTTCTGTTCACTTTGCTTTCTTTATACCTTAGCTATCCATCTAAAATGTGGTGACATTAATTCATAAATATCTAAGAACTTTAACATTTTCATTTAACATGTTTCCTATCAATACAATGAAAGTATCAATTTTAAAAAAATAGGCGTAGGCGCTGGGGATTTAGCTCAGTGGTTAGAGTGTTTGCCTTATAAGCACAAGGCCCTGAGTTCGATTCCCAGCACCAAAACAAAAAAAGGTGTAGGTCTCCACTTTAATTCACAGTAGCTATTTAAACACATATTAAAACTAATTCATATGATGACTTAAGTCACTATCAAACTGAAGCAAGTTCAAATCACGTGCCCCCTTCCCAGAAGTTTGTAGAACTCTGCAAAGCAGAGCATAAAAAGATATGGGTATATAGATAGGGTGCTTAATTTATACCTGATGATTAAAAGATATTTTTTTTTCTCATGCAATGTTATATTTCTCATGAAATGTCTTTTGGCAAATGAGCCAAAAGAAGCTCAGACTAAACTCCAAGTTCAGGCTGCTAAAGAGGGTCCCCAAGAATCTGCAAATGTGCTCGGCCTCTAACTACACCCTTGAACTTTGGAAACCTTAATTAACGATGTGTTAAAAGTACTCAACTTCTCTAACCATAGGTATAGCACATAAAGCTACAAGTGGAAGGAAACACATTTCTCTATAATATCAAATGAAACTACCACAGCACAAAGGTGCTGTTAGTCTGTTAACATAATAATCATCAGGGTAAAACAGGAATCACAGCCTTCTGCTAATCATTTTCTGCCGACCAGTATCTTGTCAATCACCAAGCAGAGGAAGCCTGTTCCTTGTGGGCACAAATCGTTCATCTTTAATAAGGCTTCAAAAATTTAAAAAGGCTGAAGAAGATAAAATCAGCACTATCGAAAAGTTTAGGTAACAGCTGTCAGACATCACTTTTGTAATAGCGGACACATCTGGTTCAGCGTCTGCTCATAACAGTAAACATAGCTCCACATATCCAAATCAGAAGAAGCGCCTCACTGGAAAGTGACTCATATATGCCTCAGAAGGTGAAGTGATAACCACTCTCTAACGAAAATATAGCCAGAATTCATTTTCCTCCTCATTTTCCTATGCAAGTCCTCTTACCATGTAGTCCCCATTCTCCTGCAACATCTTTGCTGAATTAAAGAAGAGATCACTGGCCGCTGAAATTACTGTACCATCTCCAGTAGTTCTCTTCCCTATTTAGTAAAATGGGAAGTAAAATAATGCTTTACCAGCTGGACAGTTCTCTTTGGCCATTTCTATAGCAAATAAATGTATGGCAGATGAAAACCTCAGTCCGGACTACTAAAAAAGGTCAGTAATGGGACAGAGATGTCTGCGCCCACACCCTTGTTACTTATGATGGCCAGAAGTTCCAGTATGCACATTAATGGGGACACTAATACACACTCATGGGGTCCAAATGGGTTATTAGTTACTTTCTCTAACTTCCATACAACTTTAACGATCTAATGGGTTGATTGAATCATGACTCTCTTGCAAAATTAAAAATCATTACTCTGTACAGTAGCCAATTAAATTCTATTTTCAGCAAACTAACAACCTATACCGGCCCCTACAGGATTGTAACCTATGACAGAATGAGGTTTAAGTAGAAAAATACGCTCCTGAGGCTGCTTAAAGATATCTTAACCTCAAAGGAATTGCACATCTCATTTGAATTCCAATAATTTATTAAAGTCCCTGGCAAAAGGTAGTACAGACTCATGTGAGACTGCAGCACTCCCACAATGCTTTGCAAACTCATGCACATGTATCACAGAAGCCACTGTTCTGATTAAGGTCCCATTAAACAACTTCCCCTTTCTCCCTGGAAAACAACTGGACCTCTCCAATGTGATCATTCTCAACAACCACAAAGGAGGTCAGTGTATTTAAATTAATCTCTCCTACTTGAGAGAGGCAAACAGGAACAACAAGAAATAAGGCAGCTACAAAAGATATTGGACTTATTTACCATTATGGTCTCTCATATCAGAGAAACAATTCGATGTGTGCTCATGAGTGTCTGATTTATTTCACTTAAGCTGTAAATAGGGAGGGAGGGTGCAAAGGGGAGGGGGGAAGAGGGGGGAGAACCAAGATACATCATGTATAGGTACAGAATTAATGTAATGAATGTGACCATTGTATGTAGAATGTACCAATGCATATTCTTGGTTTAAAATTAAAAAAAAAAAAAAAGATATTGGACTAAGAGTTGTTAACTGAGGATCCTGTCAGGCAGGACTTGAAACTTTCTCTGCCTCCTCAAACATGTAAACTCTTGAATAAATCATAGATACTGCAGCTTGATTGTGAAGACACCTAATAAAGAACTGGCCATCTCTTAGATAAAAGGAATACAATCCAAGCTAAGTGGAAAAAGGGAATCTGGACTAGGTTCTACACTAATTACCCAGTTCAGCATCTTGGCTCTATCTCTCTGTATAATGATTATCGTGAATAACACAGGTAATTTTTCCCATGTACTTTATGAAATTACAAATCTGAACATGCTTTGAAAGATTTTCATTATTACTGGAATAGTGTTTCATTATAAATGCTTTTACATTAATTATTGAGGAGAAAAGGGAAGCTCCATCAAATATATAAGTATCTGACTAATTTTCTCACATCACTAGCCAGAAGATACTCTCTGGATAAAAAGTAGGACTTCTAGGGCTGGGGATTTAGCTCAGTGGTTAGACTGCTTGCCTAGCAAGTGTGAGGCCCTGAGTTCAATTCCCAGCACCAAAAAAAAAAAAAAAAAAAAAGGTAGGATTTCTAAATCAAACTATGAAATAAGGTTCAGATCCAGACTTCTATTTGAAATGAAAAATCAAAAGTGCAAAAGTTCCTTTTTCCTTAACTCCTAGAACCAAAGTGCTGTTACTACCTCTGCCTCAGCAAGTTGGCATAACTGGGATAAGTTAAAATTTAAAAGAAATTCAGTATCATAGCAATAAACCCGTTTCCATATTTGATGAATTCGGTAGTTCAATTAGATCAGTTGGTATAATAAATAAGTAAAAAATAAATAGGCAAGATCATTACCACATGTTGTAGGCAGCTTCACTAACAACCAGCTAAGGCGCAAAATCAAAATATAAAAGGATTAATAATAATGTATTATTTCTCTAGTGAACTAACTGGTATCAGCATTTTCTTGACTTTAAGACCACAGAATCAATGGGCCTGGTGATTTCACTGGAGCTTGAAAGTCTGTTAGGCCAGGCCTCCTATGTACTATCAAATCCTCACTAGGACCCCACCATACAGTTATTCAGTCCAAACTTAAACAGCTTCAATGAAAAGAAATGATAGCTTCCTTCTGGGTAGCCCATTCTCTCACTACACACCTTTCTTAAGAGGTTCTTTTTTTCACATTAAATAGAAATATGTTCCCCTATAACTGATTCTACTTTTACTCTTTGATGTCCTACAGAAAAAAACCTAGTAATCTTTCTCACTGACTAGGCAATATTACAATGTCTCTGCAGTGCCGCCTAACAAAGAGGTCATAAAACTTGAGTTTTCTGTAGCTCAGTAGGATTCTGAATGCTACCAGAATCATAAAGAACTCACTTTTCAGGCATAGGACACCTCGGGCAACTAAATCCTCAGTGCACTATGAAATCATTCTTCAGGAACTAAGCTGCATTGTTGCTCTGGTTCTCTAAGTGAGCAAACTGGATAAAAAAAAAATCTAAAATTAAGGATCTCTTCTTCTCATTGTCTAATTTGGCTGCTAAGGCACTGAAACAATTCCAGCAAAAGAGATAAGAGAGACTAATGGTGTCATTATGATTAGTGAGCTAAACTCTAAACAGAGAACACTGGGACAGGCTTTCATTATGACAAGAAGAACAATTACAAAGGAAGCTTTCTTTGAAAAGGCAGTGATTCTAAGTCCAAATCTGAGATGTCAAAGAAAACAGAAATACAACAATGCTGAAATTATTTCTGTTGGGATTCCTACGGTGGCCTTGGGCAAGTTAGCCTTACGGGGCATCACATGATATCTATAACATCTGGAGCCAGGCCCCACGTACTCTAAAAGACCCTGACAATTTGGATGCTCCATTATCCCAACTGGTGATAGGAAATTTGATTTAGGCACCTGACCTATGGCTTCCTCCAAATACTGCGTTCCTGCTCACCATGAAATCTTTTGATTGTTTCATACGTTAACTCAAAATCACAACCACAAGCTCAGTGTGCTATGAAAGTAATTACAAGACAAAACACATGACAAACCAAACCTGCCATAAAATGGTTCAGTCTCTTTAGCAGGATTTTCAAGTCAGAAACAACAATTCCTAAACTTCAAAGCAGTAACAGACCTATTCATTCACTCACATAAAGCAAGTGTTTATGACTTGCAAGTCTTTGTGCTGCATGATGGTGATACAAAAATGAATCAAACATGAACCCTACCTTCAAAGGGATAAAAGTCTAGTAATGGAGATGAGACATGTGCCTACAATGCAAAATAGAAGATGGTACCATAAAACAAAACATGGGTAAACTACTATGACAGCTCAGCAGGAAAGATTCCTTTTGCTACAAAAGATCTAAGGATGTTGTGTGGAGATGGTCCTGTCTGCTTGACTATTGAAGAGCAGGTAACACTTGTGCACAGATGAGGGAAAGAAGCAATGCAGGCAGAAGGCAGAGCAGGAAAAGTAAAAAGGAAAGAAAGCATGAAACAGGTATGGAAAACCACAACCCAATCTGGCAAAATTGTTCCATGTTGTTTGATGAGTGCACCACTGCCAGTTTGGGTAGGTCAAATCTCCAGTAGGCAGGGCTGTCCCATTTAGCACTTTGGGTGCCACCCACAAAGTGCTCCCAGCGACATACACATATAAAATGTTCCTACACATATCCAACCCCCCCTCTTAAAAACTACTTTAAAAACAAAGAGTACAAAAAGGGCATGTAAGAAAAAGTATGGAAGTTTATACCATACTATTATCATAACACTTTTAGGGGTCTGTCCTTTGTTCTCTAATAAAAGAGAAACTTTTTATAGGTAGTATAAGTTTAGTAGCAGAATCAGTGGTATATTTCAGGAAGATTAATGCAGAAGCCATATACAGAACTAGATTAAAAAAGGAAACAAGAAATAAGAAGGCCAGTTAGAAAGCTCTTCTGGTGGAAAAGGCAACAGGTAATTAGGACCTGAACTGCTCGAAAGGTATTCTATTCAACAACACACTGTCCAAACCAATTTTAAATGACTGCAACAACCATGTACCCCTAGCTTTCATGATTTGCTCTAGTGTAATATGTCACCACCATTCATGTCAGAGAGAGAACAGTTTTCTTTAGGTGTTGCAACAATTCCCCCACTTTCACCACGGCAAAGCTGAGCTAAGGACTTTTGCATAGAGAATTCTGCATCCAAGCTGTATGTAGTAGCTTGCCTTATTACATATAGACTAATTAGAAAGCACATTATTTGTTAAGGTATTAGCATAATAAGTCAAATTAAAGTAACACTTGAGAATAGGCCATTCAAAATTAAAGTCAAGAATATTAGTATAAGTCTTTCAACAGGAAAAAAAGCCACCAATGCTCAGCTAGGTGAGTTGGATGTATTATACATAAAAAGCTCAAACTTGGTTTTAGGTACTTTCTTATTTAAGGATCCAAAGTGAGCTACTCAGAGCTACTAAATAAGGTGGAGTGGCAATAGTAAGTATTAAAGAACTATATAGCATATGAAAGCCTAACACATACAGGCAAAATGGGAGACCCAATGAATATCCACACAGACTAAGAATTCAGTAATAGCAACATTTTACAGACAAGGAAATCAGAGCTCAAAGAAGTTAAGTAACTCATCTAGGGTTGGTCACCACTAAGTCACAGAAGTAGACTTGAAACTTAGGTCAGTCTGACTATAAACTGTCCTCTTTTTATAGTATTTAATTCAGAAATTACTACACTCTGACAAGGAGAGTATTTAGAAGACACAATTAAGTGGCACTGGCAAGGGGGTGGAGAAATATGGCCAAGCTAGCTCAAGAAACCTTAGGTGGAGGGTAAGGAGTAGGGTAAAACCACATGGTAATTTCTGAAAAAGCTCAACAGAGACATTAGGATGAACAAGTGCAGCCACAAAGAAGGAAGGTGTCTCATTTTAGGCAGTCTGTGGACTACCTTCCGGGTAAAGGTAGAGAGATAAAGCACAACAAAAACACAGTAACCTTATTCTGAAGGCTTAGTATGAGCCTCCTACAGTAAAAACCTTCTATGTTGTAGCATAAAAAGATCTGACAATCAGATTTTCTTTTGTGAGCTGATAAATATATTCTACTTTCCCTTAAATACTTAACATCCAATCTCATCCAGTAATAGCAATTAATAATTCCCTACTGCCCACTCCTGACCCTGCCTCCATCCTTAAGTAAGGACAACCAGACTTGCTTTACCATCTACCCAAGGAAGAGGGAGGAAGAAAAGCCCCAGGCTGTGCTACCAGGCTAAACACTCATTTCCTCTAATAAACCTGTAATGCCTTTGTTTGAGGAGCTGAGGCTCAAACCCATGATTTCGTGCATGCTAGAGAAGTGGTCTACCACTGACCTGTATCCCTAGGTCCCATATCCCCCCTAATGTTGTACAACTTCAGCTACTCTGCCTGAGAGTTTTTCAGTGTTTATCTCTGCCAACTCTTAAAATGATATTTTGCATACAATGTTAAATTATATCATTCTAACAACAATACAGCCTTTTCTAAATTCAATTCCTCTGCCAAATGAAAGCTTCCTTTACTCTGTTCTTACAGGGAGGTAGGTAGGCAAGACAGTGCAGTAAGCACCTGACCATACAAGGAAGTAGCAACAACTATGACTTTCCTCTAACAAGCTGGGTCATCGGATAACTTCTTTAACCTTAAGAGTTATAAAATTCAGTTTGTGAATGAGAATGAAAAGGGCCCTGGTGACTGAATATCAAAGGAAAGCGTGCAGCAGAAGACAGAAGAAATGTATCACAACGCTATTGGTGACAACAACAGTAAAAAGGAATGTGCTTTCCCTGAACCAACAGATCCCAAAGGGTGAAAGGCCATGATGTTCTTAAAACTAATTGGTCCCTGAGCAGAAATTTCTGCTCTGAGTTGGAGTTAAATGGGATTGAGTTTGAGCCGGCATAAACTCTGGGCAAGGAACGTACATACAATCCCTATAACTCCGTTCTTGCTGGTAGCCATTACCACAGTGCCTTGAAGCTTTGTTTAAAAGACATACCTATAATTCCATACACTCACTTGGATCTCTAAACGGCATGCATGATGACTGCAACCATGCTTCAAAAAAGGTCCCTCTGTAAATTTTTACTACATCTATACACACAGACAGTAGCACATTCACATATTTCACCTAAGACTTATAATTATAGGCCTTTGGCACCCTACTCCTGAAGAATATCCAGAAGAATATTTGCTGGATAATAGGAATATTTTATAAAAATATTTGTTTTGCCCAGGAAATGGCTTACTGTATGGTCTGGCCTCCATTATACAAAATGTCACCAAACACACTCAATTAAAGCATTATACTACCCTGCATATTCTCCAGCTTCTTACAACACACACTGGATCTGAAATGAAGAAAATATAAAGTAAACTTTAGTTTCAGTAAATAATCAAAGTTGCCACAAAAAAGTCATGAAAAAACCTAGCAGCTCCATTTATTAGAGCAATTTCGAAGAACTACACCATGTATTTAAGGTCAACTCAAAGAGATGAATTACTCAGAAGCCATCAGATTCTGTCCTAGAACAGACAACAGAAGAGGAGCCAATGAGACAAGGACTTCATGCTCATCCTTCAAAAAGCAGTTTTAAAAGGAAAGTTTGTGCCGGGCTGGAACGATATGGGACCCTAATCATCTAAAAAGAGAGCTTGTTTCTGAAGGGAATGTTACTTGTTTCACAGCACTGCAATAAATACCCACTTCTGTCACAGACTTAAGCATTTAGCAAATGAATAAATGGGGGTAGGATGGAGAAGGGAAGGTTGAAGAGTGATTTAAGCCCAGGTGTGGAAAAATGATGAATTTATCATATAAAATGGACATAAGTATAACAGACAAGATGTCTTCCAAAACATTAAAAAAAAATTCTGTAAGAATGAGATATATAATCTGGGTGTGGTGCTGCATACCTGTAATCCCAGCACTTGGAAAGCTGAGGCAGGAAGATTGCAAGTTCAAGTCTCACCTGAGCAACTTAATGAGACTGTCTCAAAAAATAAATGTGAAGGCTCTGGGTTCAATCCCTAGAGACCTCCCACGCACACACTCATGGAAAGAAGGGATTTTTAAAATAAAATATCCAAATATAGAAAACTAAATAATAAAAGCCTTCTAAAAAAGATGCAAATATATGGCCAATAAAATAATCTTTTACTTTGAAAGTAATCAAAAGAGATAATATACAAAAAAAAGAAAAGAAAATTGTTTATATTCTTTGACCAACTCTGGTGATATACTTCCATAATAAAGACTTTAGAATGTATACGTTTAGTGCTCTGAAGAAAAATGAAAATCTGAGTTAAAACAATTACTTGGAAACAGTACAACAGCATAATAGAATATATGAATTTATGTATAAAATTAAGAAGTGCAGTAATTTAAGTAGTGAACTTCAGTTTCCAGCTGAAAAAAAAAATACCCTGCCACCTAAAATGGGGGGTGAGGAGCGTGGGGGCATTTAAACCTGGTTTTCAGTACAATGGATAACAGGCAGCAAAGGACAGTGCAAATGAGCAGGCCTGCAACTGCTCCAGCTCACGACTTTCTAAGATTTTCTAGCAGAACAGACAGGGTCTGGGGACACTAGTGTACCCAGGGTCCACGGCCTGAAGCTCTTCAGGGAGACGAGTACAGCACAGAGAGGACTTCTGAGGTCTAAAGAAGATCCTTTAGCAGAGTCCTGGTCAGTGTGTGAGTGTGGAGAAAGTATCAACTAAGGCCAGTGAAAGAACCATCAAAAAGAACTAGAAAGAACAGAGCCAACACATTCATATGATCTGATGATCATTCCTCTCTGGGATATTTGCTTGAGACAAGAAAATATGTGTCCATACAAAGACTTATATACAAATGTTCGTATCAGCTTGTATATAAATATCCAAAATTGAAAATAATTCACATGACCATCAAGTAAATGGATGAACAACCATGATATATCCATACAACGGAATACTAAACAATGAAGAGGAGTATCTATTGACATACACTGAAATATGGATGCTGAGGGAAAGAAAATCTGGTTTTCAAAAAAAAGTACACCTGTCTCATTCCATTTATGGAAGATCCCAGCAAAAGCAGAGTAATGTATAGTGACAGAAAGCAGATCAGTGGTTCAGGTCTGTATAGGAGGAGCAGACGGAAAGAATACAAAAGGACACATGAAAATGTCTAGGGGGTAATGAATATGTTCACTGTATCTTATTTGTAATAATGGTTTCAAGGTTGTATGTGTGCCTTTCCTGGAACATCAAAAAAAAAAAACAAAACTCATTAACTTAAAAAAACAGATGATGCATCAACAGTTTTAAACACCAGAAAACAAAGTAACATATACACATTGGTTGAAATCACCAGAAATTTTGGAGAAGTCTACATAAACAGTACAGAGTTTTGCTTGTCTTCTTTTTTAATTGCCTTTTTTTTTAAAGCTTGATATTGGGTTAATTAAATCTTAGAAGCTATCCTCAGACACCAAGACTGCAGTTCTCAAATGCTGACCTCTGTTCAACATTCACCACTATCGAGCCAAAATTTTGCCAGCATCAACATAAAACAGCGAGATGCTTGGAAAACAGGCAGCTGGTTAGGAAGTGGTACAAGCAGAGAAATGAGACCATTGTTTTCCTAATTCCACTGAGGCAACCAGGGTCCTCCTGTTAGTAGTCACTCAGGTCTATCTGCTCTGCTCCATTTGCTCATGGGAGGCCATTCTTGGTGAACAGGAAAAAGGCTTTATTTAAATTTAGCTCTGAGGAGTTGGGGATTTAGCTCAGTGGTAGAGTGCTTCTTTAAGCAAGTACAAGGCCCTAAGTTCAATACCCAGCACAAAAAAAAAAAAAAAAGCTAGCTCTGAGGAGATGGAGGAGCCTCATATTGCCACAAATCACCATCTCATTGTATCCAGCTATGCCAGGATCTTTTGTAATAAGGAAGAGGGGAGATGGAATACAGTAAGACAACAACCCTCTTGGCCCTTTTCCATTCCTTCCCTTCTCAGTGGAAGGGGACTGTACCCAACCTCCAGGGATCTGCACCTGCATGTTTTGTGCACTCATCTGGACTGAGAAGAGTTGGGGTGGCACTTCACCCCCTAAGTTTAAGCAAGTTTGGAGAAGCCACTTGTCTCTAAAGAAAAACAAAACCTAATTTTTACCATTCCATTCTGTCCTGGAGGTTACACTCCCAGGATGAAACATGACAGGAAGCCTGTATACAAGAGGGACAATGATGTTTGGGAATTCACCCTGGCTAACAATTTCCAGAAATACTAGTTCTTTTATATTGGTTGAAATAGTCAAAGCAAAATTTTGAAAATCAGAATGAACACCCTGGCCATATGCAACGTTCACTTCAAAAACTGTAATTTTTTTTTTTTGGTTTGTTGGTTGCTACTGTTATAAAAAGGAAAGCCATTCTTAATTACAAAATGTAAACCATGAAACAGGAGGAGGAATTTGTTTCTAAGAGCTGCCAAAACAAACTGGATGGCTTAAAATCTTCCACAGTTCAGAGCCAAAAGTCTGAAACCAAGACGTTGACAGGGCCAGGCTTCCTTTAACAGCTCTGTGGCAGAAACCTTCCTTGCCTCTCCTAGCTTCTCTTCCAGTGGTTGCCAGCAATCCTTGGCAGTCCTTGCCTTGAGCCATATCATTCCAATTCGGCCTCTGTCTTCTTGCTTGGCTTTCTTCCCTCTGTGCCCCATGTTATTGTTAGGAGGACACTAGTCACTGGACTTAGGGTCCACCCTAAGCCAATATGAACTTACCTGAATTTGATTACAACTGAAAAGACTCTTATTTCCAAATAATAATGTCACATTCCCAGGTAGGATTTTAACAGATTTTTGGGGAGGATACAATTCAACCCACAAGAGACTCTCTTTGAGGATACAATAATGAGAAAGAATGAGAGCTCAGTTAATGCAGCAAGAAATATCTTCACCTCTAAGTACACAGTGATGGCCATTTCTCGTCGAATCAAGAAACCTCAAAATGGCTGACAAAAATGCCAGAAACAGTTTTCATTTCTTTTTTCTAACTTCAAAATCAGATTTGCAACACACATCCCTGATCTTTATTCCATCCTCACTCCCTTTCATTAACCAGAGTTTTAATTTTCAAATGTATTGCTTGAATTTTGGAGACTGAAATACCAGTTTTATAACAAGAAAGGAAAAAAACAATTTTTTTACAAGTCACAAGTGATTTGCTTTGTTCTTTTAAAGCACTGTTTTCAAGATGGTTCAACATCTTTAACATGTGTGATCTCTGAGTCAGGGCGAAGAGTGAAGGCTAAACAGTGGCTTCTCCACTCAGTGTGTCTGACCCAATCAGATAAGATTATCATAACCCGACAAATAAAAACTTGGTGCCTATTCTCCAAAATTTCAGCTGGAAAACAAAGTAAATTCCATTATTAAATAATGACATATACTCACAAACAGAAATAAGACCAATTATGTCAATTTGACACATTGATATAAATCATCCAAGATTAAAATAAATTCTCAGAGACTGACACTTCAGTGACAGATGACTGAGGGTTCAGCCTGCTCCCAGAGCAAATATATCAAACAAATGTCTCTAGTTCACGGGATTTGTTTGCAAGAGAGTAGCTAGAGATGCTTGTTTAGTATATTCCTTGGTAATTAAGAAAAACAGAAATTACATGTTTCATAATATGTTTATTTTTAAGCAGCAGGAGAGCAAGTGTCAAGACCGCCCTTTAACATAACCATTTTTCATTCGTCACTGTGGTGCTACTGAGGACAAATGGGACTTTTTTAATGGTTTCTGATAGGAGCAAAGTATGATTATATTTTAGATTTAGATCTGGCATAAACACCAGATCTAAGACACTCCTTTTTATCCAACTCCAAAAATTATAATGTTTATGAGGGAAGAAAGATCACAGACATATTGTACTTAACAACTGAAAGACACAATATAGAAGCCTCTCTCTGTAATTGAAGGCACAAAGCCTACTCTACCATAAAGGGTTTGTGAGCATAAAAATGGTCTTACCAGATGGGTGAGGAAATACTAATCCTTTGTTCACATGGAAAAGAATCATTTATCTGAGGTCCTTAAATCTAATTTTGACTTGTGAGAAAAGACACAGACTCTCAAGTCTCCTCCATGTCCAAATCTCTAAGATTCAAGGACGTAGCGACTGCTCTTTTTTATCTTGGTGAAGGTAAACAGCATTAAATCTAAATGAGTTTTCCCTGAAATATATGCTCTACTCCCCTCCTCCAACATCCCTCTGCATTGATTATGTTTCTGAAGACAGTGCTCGTGATGAAATGTTACATAAATTATCCAACAGGCAGGAAAACACCAATGATGAACAGTAAACAATACATGTCTTTTTTGAAGAGATGACCAGGCCACAATCAAAAGAACTCAAATGTTGCAAATCTGCTGAGCACTCTTCCAAGTTGATAGGAATAGAGACGGGAAAGGGGTTTAGAACCAAGTAATAAATAATGTGTAATAGAGCCATCATAATTAATCAAATGAAATTTCACTTTAAGACACATCATTATTTCATACACCACTATCGTTAAACTGGAGGGAGGAGGGAGTTTTAAACTTTCAAGAATTAAATGAAATGTGGTGTATCTCTAATAAGGTCAAGAAGGCAGGATATATTTAATAAATATGAAGCTCTACTTCTCATCTATCACAGCTTAATAATCTTATTGGCAAAAGCTACCATGTATTATTCCTACACTTACATTCATGCCATATTATTCCCATCAAGTATAATCAATCTACCTGCAAGTGCATCTCAAATAGTTAAGAGTATAGTGCAGCAACCATACCAAAAAGCATGCAAACAGAAGACACCTTACTAGCTAGCTGATAGTTTGGCATGAACACAGAAGACAGTTAACTAGCTTAACAGCTTGGCCAAACATCAACCATTTAAGTCACTTTCACCAATACAGGAAAAATTTAAAAACTTAAATTTGGTCCCTTGGGAAACTAATAGTACAATTAGAAATAGCCTGTGCCCCCCATCCAACCTGATCATTTCCTTCGTATCAACTCTGGGTGAATAACAATCAGAAGGCAATTGGCAGAGACACACAGCACCCAGCTCTGTTTGTTGTACGATCCTGTGACAACACAATCAATAAGAACCATTTCTCTTACACCAAAATACTGAGTCCAGATGTCTTCCTGGTGCCTGGAAAAGATGCTGCATCCTGACAGCTGTTTGATGCTCCCATGCCGAATCGCTGCATTCTGACCAGACACATGCTTTGACCAATGAAACATTAGCGCACTCATAAAGAAAACATTACCAAAAAGAACTCAGGTCACCAAAACTAAAAATTAGCATCCTCTTTTGCTTCTTTGTCTGCTTAAGTCACAGTTAATAAGGGGCAGTTTAGCAGAAAAATGATAAAGGGACTACTGCATTTTATGTAATTAAGCAATAAGCATACAAAAGCAATTAAGTGTATAGCATGAAATAGCAATAAGCATTTAGCACAACACAAATTACTCAACACATTCATTTCATCACATTTTTTTTTAATTGAAAGAACTGGTGACCCAGATAAAGCACTGAATTGAAAATCAAGCGAATTCAAACGGTAAGATATAGTAGCTACAAGTACAGCTTTTGGGCCAGGCCTGGGTTCTGTTCCCAAGGGTTCCATTTACCAGCTAATTTGACCTTGTGCAAGTATCTTAAAGTTTCCAACCTTCAGCTTCCTAACATGCAAAATAAAGATAATAAAACCCTCACCTTATACAGCTTTGACTTTGTAAGCAATCAAATAGATAGCACAGGTAAAGTTCTTGGTCGGTGCCTGGCACAAGGTGAACATGCAAAATGTTATATGCTATTTATCAGCAGCAGCAGCTATAGCACTACCAAGCTATGCAATTCTCCAACCTGCACACTTCTCTATTTCTTGGAATTTCTTGTGTATACTGCTTTTGTACCTTTCTCAAAGCACTTTTATTCCACCTTGCAATGTTTATCTGTATTTTATCCTGATTCGCCTACCCACCATCCCCATCTACCTTCAGAAACATCTTTGTGCACCTCTGGTAAGTAACACAGTACTGAAAAATATTTAAGTGCTATAGAGTTGCTAAAGAAAGTATCTGAGCAATGAATGAATGAAGCATGAATGAATCTAACTGCTAGTTTACCTTTGAGGTGCGAGTGGCACAAGCTGGAAGCCTATGTGGCAGGAAGAAGTCCCCAAGTATTTCTACTTCCCTCCATTCAGAAAGATGCCTCCGCACAAATGCTTCAATTCAAAGGAGACACTAATGTGCTTTGGTGGAATTTTGCCAGGCTGACCCATAAATATCCTTATCAGGAAGAGTCAAAAGCTATTTAATTCATTACAGGCTGGGAGTTTAAAAAGCAAGAGAGGATTAAGCAGTGCACACTCCAGTAACGGGCCACAAAAGGGCACAGTTCCAGTTAATGCAGCTACCTCTGTAATGGAAAAGGCAGAAAGAAGATATGAGAGGATACATATAGGGAACTCCTTATTCAATGTATCTATACAAAAACAGCCAGAATTTTAAAGAAAGATTCTATCAACATGATGTAAGGGAAAGAAAAAAAATATATTTCAAAGAACCCCAATCGAGAATAAGATACATCCAATAAACTGACCTGGCCAAGGAATGGCAGCTGGTCAGAATATACCCAACAGAAGAGGTACCAAGGAAGGACTGCCAGCAAGAGTAACCAGAATTAATTGGATAGGCTGCCAGAGACAAACCAAAACAATCCTCTGATTTCAGCAGTAACTAAATATCCTACTTAGGAGAAGTCACCATGCAATGACACTCTGAATTCAACAGAGCCAGGCAAACATATTTGTTCCCTGCCCTGTGGCAAAGACAATCACCCACTTGCCTAACCTGTAGACAGACAACCCAGACAGGCTTCTGATTAGTTACTACCCTGTGGAAGCAGAGTTTAGCTGATTAGCACTGCCACTTTTAAAAGCTTCTCTACCTAAAGAGATTAAAAAAAGAGAGAATGGAAGAGAAAAAAATGGGAACAAAACTTTTGTAAACAGGGAGGGGAAGAACAATTGAAGGGAGGGAAGGGGAATGAGGAAAAAAGAAGACATTATGTAGAGGTACAAATGCCCTATGATGAATGTGATCATTATGTATGGCAAATAGGTACTAATAAAAATAAATTTAAAAAAAATATATAAAAGGAAAGAGGGGGGAAAAAAAATTCTCTACCTAATGCTTCCAGGCCCCAAGAAACAAATTCAAGCTCTTTCTCCTGACCCCTCCTAATTTGCATCTGTAAGTAACCTATTTCCACCAACAGAATCAAGATAGAATCATCTATCTCCAGTTCAATTTCCTAATACCTACATAAATCACGTGGTATTTACTTCTCCAGGGGCGATTCATTATAAACTCCAGAGGTGCAGTGAAGACCAAGAATTTACCATATATACATATTTAACTTGTCACTGTATTAACCACATTTTCTCAAAGATGGGGGGGGACCCATACAGCAAAAAATGTTGGTTGTCTTTCCAGCAGCCCCCAATTCCATTCAAAAGGGAAAATGTACACTGTTCCTTATTCCAGACAATGCATCTAACTAGCCTGAAACACACAATTTTATCAAAATGACACTAAATGGTTTTTTGGGGGGGATTTTCACTGTATACAATCTTTATCTCATAGATTGACTAGGACTCAAACTACCCAGAAAGGTAAAACTACACTCTAATTTGTCATTGTTATATTTAAATTAAAAGCCACAACTCCCTTAAGTGATGAGGTATAGAGAATATGAATGCCATTGATGCTCAAATTTGAAACCAGAGAAAGAAAACGGCTCTTCCAAGCACAGGAATACTCACACACAGACAAGACTCACTGCTTCTAAATGCTTAGTACTGGCCTTTCATTTGAAAATATTCCTCAATTATTATCATAGAAAACCTCCCTGTTCCATAACAGTCTGCAACAATTCCATTCAGATGGCTATTCTGACAAGGCCACAATCCTGAGAGATGATGAAACTACAAAGCAAGCTCGGGGACCATTCCGAGTCACTGAGCATACCCACAACAGTTCTTTCTTTGCATCTCTAATCCCTTGGTAATCCTCTCCTACTAGAGAGGCATACTCTGCCTTACAAGTTTGTTATAAGGAAAAAATATAAAGTCCTCTGAGAATAAACAGTGAACAAGATAGGAAAATAGTCAGTGAAAAGGCAGACTATTATTAAAGTCTTAGAACACAAAGATACTCTAATAAGGAAAGATGGAGGGTGACAGGCTGTTAATGAGGGCCTGCAAGATAACCACAGCAGCCCAACCCTGACAACCATTCTAGCTCAATACATGTCCCCAATTATGTGGGTTGAGGAAATGTACCATATTCAATTATCTGGCCCACTTCTACCAGAAAATCCTCTACCATGGTGATCCCTGGGCTGTCGGGTGTGTGTATATATATATATATATATATATATATGGAAAGGGGCTGAACAGACTGAATGCCTTCAAATTGGGTTTCAGATGGTGCCTAGGCTACATTAATTCTGTTGATGTGTTTATTCACCATTTATATACCAAAACTAATGCTTCAAGGCCAATCAATTAGAAGTTGCAGGTTTTAAAGGCACTTCCAAAAATAAACACTGATAAACCATAAAGATTTGGTTTTACTCAGACCTAGAATGTAGCTAGATGACAGAATTTAAGGAAATAAATATTTCCTCCTATTGATTTCTTAGAACGAGGGAGAAAGGGAAATAGATGGCATTAGGGACCCCATATGACAGTACTGTCCATAAACTGTGTTCTTCTGGTCTCCAGCATTGATCACAGAAGAGAACTAATAGATGTTAAAATCATTATCAGAACCTAAGAGTTATTAGAACTTCATTAGCAGAGTCCAATTACAGACAGAAAGTCAAGCTATTTTAGCTCAACATTCTTACCAATGGAAAAAAATAGAGCCTTCTTAATCACTTTCATTATGAAAACAGACTCCCTGCTGGAGCCTTTTAATTGGAAGCCTACCACTTTAAAGACATTTGCATTGTATCAAACTATATTGACAGGGCTAACAGAAATAGTTTCTAGCTCCTAGTTTCATATCTTCCAAATACATGAAGGCAGCTGTGGTGATCCACTGTCACAAAACAGGAAGACCAGGATAGGAAGCTGGGCCCCCAGCCCGCAAGCATCTGCTTGGAATCTCACCATGCTACGAAGCAGCCTTTCTTTTTATCTCTACTGTGTTAAAAGGAAAAAGGGGCAGTGAGAGGAGAGAACAGCACCAGGCCTGTTCCATGTATAAAATATCCCAAAAACAAAGAGTTGTCATCTATTAATAAGTGAACAAAAGTAGAAACAGTGTAGATGAGTATGTAACAATGAATAGTATGCTACAGTATGTTATTGCCATGAGTTCTATTTTGTTATTTATAGAGGCTGTAAGAGTACACCAGCACTTTACAAACTACAGAATACAGGCACTACAGCCTGGAGGAATTCAGCCTAAATTGGACAGGGACAGAACGGTAAGGAAAACAGGAAAATATTTAGTTGCACTAAATATGTAGCAAGAACAATTCTGGGAGATGGTAAAAGAAAATGACTAATAAATAGTGATATGTAGGAGAAAGTTCACACAAACCAAAATCAGCCCATTGGTAAGTAATCCAAAGCCTGAACTCCTGGCACTGTCTTATTCTGTTTGTATTGCTGTGACACAACACCGGAGACTGGAAAATTTATAAAAAACAGAAATGTATTTCTCATAGTTCTAGAGGTTGTGAGTTCAAGGTCATGTGCCAGCAGGCTTGGTGTCTGGTAAAGAAAAATCCTGTTCCCTGCTTCCAAAATAATACCTTGTTGTTACATCTCTCAGAAGGGAGGAATACTGTTTCCTCACATAGCAGGAAGGAGAGAAGTGGTAAAAAAAAAAAAAAAGGACAACCTTCTTCCTCAAACCCTTTTACATGAACATGTATCCTCTATGACCCAAATGCCACAAAATTCTCCACCTCCCAGCACTGTTACGCTGGAAACTAAGTTTCTAATACATGAATTGTAGGGGACACATTCAGATCCTACCAAGCATTAAACATTAATTTTGATCTTTTAACCACAGGGTGCCAAATTCATCCAAATTCATAATATTAAAATGTGAATGCCAAATAAACATCCAAATGTTTATAGATGAAGAATACAGGGAAGAAAAATGGGTCAAAATATGATCTTATAAGGGGTCTGGGACAAACTAAAACCTATTAGTTATTAATAAATCTTGTGCACACATGAGATCGTCCAACAGCTCTCATCAGCTAAGGGAATCATTACATCCTTCATCCTCCTTGAGAAATGATAGGCTTGATCTTCTAAAACTTCTATAAAAGAAGAATCTGCAAGAGGCACAGAGAGCTAAAACACAAGAAATTCTCTCTAGGGTTTGGCTTCAAAATCTTTAATTGAAACATTCAAAGCTTGTTCCTTAATTCAGTACTGTCCACATATGCCAGAGACTGAGAAAAATGGATAGACAGATGTTGCTAGTATTGGGTTTTATCAATTACAAGGGACCTAGCGTTGCCACACTATTCTGTGATATATTATTACTGCTGTTTTACAAGGAGCTTAAGGGACTTCCTCAAACATGAAGGAGATGAAGAGTGATATAACCCATGTCATCGAAACACCAATCACAAATGCTTGCTTGATGACCTCTTCTAACATCCCACCACTGACAGTCAAACCAGTCAGGTTCACTTTCTAAATGCAAATTAAAAATGTTCAATAGTTGAATGTTAAGTAGAAATTCAAAACATTCTAAGTGATCCCTCCACATCTGAGCTCACTGAGGGAAAACACCACAGAAAGTCTCTTGGTGCTACTTTCCAGATACAAGCTGCAGGAGAGCCCAGTAGTAACATGGTGTGCTTTTTTGTCTTTGTTTTTTTTTGGGGGGATCGAAATCAGGGCCTTGCCTTTGCTAGGCAAGCACTCTACCACTGAGGCAAATCCCCAACCAATACTAAAAATAATCACCTGATTTTGATGGCCTTCTCATAAATTTCTCTTTAGATTCCCAAAGAGCATGTTACCAATTCACTGAAAACATCAGGCTTTCATCTCCTCCCATTCATCAACAGTGACACCAACCCCTTTCTCTACTCAAAGGGGAAACCATCTGCAATAGTTCTGCCCGATTTCCCCTGGAATTTTAGCTTCAACTGCCTGGTTTCTGAACTCTCAGCAATGGGAGCAATTTACCTCGATCGACTTCACCAGTCACTGTTGCAATTTAGCTAAGACATTTCCCAGGGGCCTATTAGAAAAGGCTCCAATTTGAAAAACTCACATCTGATCCTACAAACCAGTCCTGGAAACATCTTTTGGTACCAACTTCCAAATTATTCTTTTTCTGATCCCAAATTCTTCACTTTGATATAGAAATGCAAACAGGAAAAAAAAAAAAGAAAGAAAGAAAGAAAGAAAAAAGATTTCTGAAAATCAGCTCAATGAAAACACAAATATGCAAACATCAAAAGACACTGTGATAGTAACCACAACCTGTAACTTGTGTGTCAAGGTTCTGATTTGGTTTGGTTTTGTCAGTCTACTCTAGCAAACTGAAGATGGAGGCCCACGACAGAGGGAGCCTTCAACTGCTTCTGCAATATAGCACCATCTGAAACCTAATGAGTATGTGGAGTTCCTTCCAGAGTTAAGAACCATGAAAACTCAAATTACACTATTAAAATACTTCACACTCACATACACATTGAACCTACTCAGTGAAACTAACCAAAAGAAATGAGGAACTTCCCATTATGTAGGAATGAGGAAGGGATAGGAGACAGCTCCTCTGGCAAAGGAAATGGGAAAAACTTTTTAATTAACAATTTTTTATTATCCAAAGGTAAAAAGTAGCAATGTTCAGGCTATCTTTGTGAAAGCCATAACATTCAGTTTAGAATTACATGCTATCCCATAAATAATTACATCATTATTTGAAATTAGACTTAACAGACCATGACAATGTATTCCAGCAGGTCTCAATTGATGCTTTTCTACAATAGTGGTACTTCTGAAACAGACTGTAGAAAAAGTATCATCATCACTGTTTAAAATAATAATGTCACCCAAAATTAAAGGTTTGTCCTTATCAAAAAAGACCATTTGCTATCAAATGTCAATAAATCTATGAACAAATATCAAATTACTATTAGGAGAAATAACTAAAAATAGTAAGTCATGCTTAATTTGACTGAATATATATACATTGGTGTGTACAGTTGCTTGATTTTAGCAAATATGTTTTTAATACCAGGAGAATTATCAAAAATTAAAATGACAGCATTAAATATGTCTAAATACCCTGAATTCACAAAGGTTTGCCACCTCAACATGTTTGAGAACCAGTGCTACATCTATAAAAAGTGAGTGTGAGCAGAATTCCCAGTCTAGTTCAGTAAGAGGGCTCCCTTAGACAGTAAACAAGGGACTCATAGGATGCACAATTCCAAATGTAGTACTTTTCTTCTCCTACAACAGGAACAAGCCAAAAATGTCAGAGATTTCTTATCTGTCCTAAACTTAATCAGAGAGCCTATTCCTACTTTCTGGGTAGAACTTCTACCTAAGTTTCAACTATAAGGGACCAAGATGAGTGAAATGACAGAAGATACTGATCTATGATGGTTACTTTTTCCGCTAGCAACAATACTACTCACAGTCTACAGCCACAGGGCAGGTAATATGTTCCACATGGGCAGGCAGTATGTTCAACACACTCCATGTGAGAAATCCTGCTGTTTCAGAGCAGCAGGTCTCAGAATGCAGACCAAACACCCTGCTCCTCTCCTTTCTTCCCCTTTACTGCTACTTATATGGATAAGGCTGGAATTCCTTCAAAGATTTCAACTAAAATAACATCAAAAGAGGGATAAGGCAGAAGGCAGGAGATTCCAGCTGTCCTTTTATTAAGCTACACATTAAACAGTTGCACCCTATCTCCCAAAATAAATATTAACAGCCAGCTGCTTTTCATAAAAACAAGTTACTTATGCTAAACTATCATGGGCTTGTTATTTTTTTAAATAAATATTTTAAAATTTCTCATATTTCTAAAATAGTATCAATGGTTATAATTAATCCACATACTCTGTAACTTATAGTAATGTAATAAGGACCTGAAACCAAAAAGCTTGAGACCACTATTTGCAGAAATTCACAGAGAAACATATCACAAATAGTATCAGAGAAGCCCAGGACAGAAGAGCCTTAAAGTGAAGCTTTCTCTTCAAAAATCAGCTTTTGCGTAAGACAGTATAGATAACACTTATAAAAAGAAACCTTAAGACAAATTTTTAAAATTTCGCCTTTATCTGAATGTGTTTAACTCTGCTCTAAAACAGTATTCTTTGTCTTGTAATACGCTCATTTATTCCTGCACAACTTTAACTGTTATACAAATAAAATGAACTTTGCCTTTTTGATCATTTAATACTGTATTCTAAATCTAGGTATGTTTATAAATTTGATAAGTACAGAATTAGAATGCAGTTATGAGTCTATATATATAATTTAAACTGTACAGTTAAGATTTTTGTACTTTACTAAAAATTGTAACTTAATTAAAATTAACATAATGAATCTTCAATAGTCCAGAATTTACTTGATTATCTCCCTGTTTCTGGGTATTTAGCTACTTCTACCTCTTCTGAGGGACCATACTACAGTGTACATCTTTAAGCACAGAGCTTGGCTCTTCTTTTAAATCTTGCTGTAGATGGAGCTATAAGAGGAGGACTACTCTGGTAAAGATTATGTGCATTTGATGAAACCACCTTCTTTTAGTTACTTTTCTTCTTGCTGAGACAAAATAGGTGACACCCAAAGTTCAAGGAGGAAAGGTTTACTTGGCTCACAGTGTGTAGAGGTTTCAGTCCATAGCTGGCTGTCTCCAAGGCAGGGTGGCATGGAAAAAGGACACCACAGTGGAAAAACAGTCCATGGCAAGCAGGCAGGCAAGAGCACATTAGCCCTCTTTCTGCCCTTATATGTTATGCAGTCTACCTGCCTAGGGCAAGTGTAGCACTCACACCCTTAATCCTAACCAGAACTAAGCCAGACCAATCAGTGGACTGATTTAGTAATCACACACCCTTGATCCCCGCACCACACACTCTAGATCCAGCCAGCTCTGAAAAGCACGCACTATGACTTCACAAGGCTTTGGGGGGACATCTAGACACAAGCCAAAACACACCTATATATTTAGTCAAACTACTTGGTCCCAACAGCAAAGGAAAAGATTCCATTGCATACACAATGTTTCACAACCATTTCTTGAAAATGGAAGATTTCACAAACCTATGATGGATGTGAGCTCAATGAAGAAGACTTAAGAATATCAACTCTGCTTCAGATGAGAGTCAGGATACTTATTTGGGTCTCAGTCACTGTAGATACAAAGTTTAGGGCAAAAATCCTTCTGATAGATGAGGATGCCTAATACACTTAAGTAACTTCAATAGACTGAACTGCATTCCTCGAAAATTCTTATTTCAAAGCCCTACCTCCAAATAGGTATCTTTGATTGAGAGCCTCGGGGTAGGCAATAATTTGACTGGTGCTCTCATAAAAACAAATTAGGATATAAGACATGAAGGGAATTTGTGTACATGAGATACAATGTAAGATCAGTTTTTTGCAACACAATGAGAGAGCCTCAGAAGAAACCAAACCTGAGACCAAGGGATACTAAGACTCTGGTCTTGGACTTAGAGCCTCCAAAACTGTAAGAAAATAAATCTCTTTTGTTTAAGCTAAATTTCTGATATTTTGTTATGATGTTCCTAGTAGACTAATAAAATTATCAATTGGACCCTTGAGAACATCTCTAAGTGTATCTGTCTATATACTCTAAACACTTTTATCTTTGTAACGTTTTGTTTGGGGGCGGGGGGAGTAACTGACAACCCACAGCTTAAGGGAGGAAATACTTTGGCTCATGGTTTTTCAAGATTCAGTCCATAGTTGGCTTGCTCCAAAGCAGGGAGGGCATGGGGGAAGGGTCTGGTGGAGGAAAGGTGCTTATGTCATGACGACCAGGAACTCACAGCAGCCAGGAAGCAGAGAGTGAAGGGAGGAGCTGGGAAAGAAATCTACCCTTCCAGGTCACTCCCCCAGTGAACCACCTCTTCCAACCAGACCCCCACTTCTTAACAGCACATTCAGCCATGGATTCATCGGTGTATTAGTCCAGTGATGAGTACAGTGCCCCATGATCCAATCATCTTTTAAAAGCCCTACCTCTGAACACTTAAGGCTTTTAGGTGACATTCTAGATCTAAACTGTAAAACTTTTCATTTACAGACATGAAACAAAGTTTACTGAGGTTATGTTTTCACCTGTGGCCACAAAAGAAGAAAGTAAAAGATCAGGGAAGAAAATTTAGGTTGGTTTCACCCACACCAAAATTCCTTGTACTGTATGTCAAGAACAATTATAAATGAAAGCCCCAGGTATTTCTGAGCATCAATACCAGACTCATAATTGAATCCCTTAAACTTCTAGGACACATTTCTTGAGGGTGCTCAAAATCAAGTAGTTTTGAAGAAGAGTTTATCAAGGTGCAAACTTTTAGAGAATACTGTAAGAACTGTATGTGCGTGCCTTTAAAGAAACCCTGAAAGCAGGATAATTTAAAAAGTCAAGGGCTAACAACCAACGAATGGCTAAAGAAAATGTGGTTTTTCTACACGATGGAGTACTACACTGCCATAAAAAGGTATAAACTAGAGTCATTCGTATATAAATGGATGTTTCTTGAGAACATACTCTTAAGTGAAATAAATCAGACACTCATGAGCACACATCGAATTGTTTCTCTGATATGAGAAACCGTAACTGTAAATAAGAACAAAGAGGTGTAATAGATATTATATAAAAGGAGGATGGTGTGCAGAAGAGAGGAGTACTAGAAAGAAAGAAGGGGAAAAGCAGAAAGGCAACAGGGGAAAGAGAGGGGAAAGGGAAAATATGGAAAATGATGAATAAACCTGCTGTAAATAGGGAGGGAGGGAGCAGAGGGGAGGGGCGGGGGAGAGGGGGGAGAACCAAGATGCATCATGTATAGGTACAGAATAAATGTAATGAATGTGACCAT
>PVJO010001055.1:0-191074 GCA_004026905.1 Hystrix cristata
AAGACCCAATCCAAAAATGGGCAACTGAAATGAATAAACATTTCTCAGACGAAGAAATAAAAATGGCAAATAAATATATGAAGAAATGTTCAACATCACTAGTCATTCGAGAGATGCAAATCAAAACAACGTTAAGATTCCACCTCACTCCAGAAAGAACTGCGTATATGGAAAAATCAACCAATAACAAATGCTGGCGAGGCTGTGGGGAAAAAGAGTTCCATATGTTCTAAAAGATAAAATACAAACTAGAAACAAGTAAGTATAGGCTTTAATAATTTGGCTTTTACTTTTCTGCTAACTCTACCAACATCCTATACATTCAGCTTTTATGGTATACCAATATATTTTCTGCTTTTGGTCATTCATAAATGACCTTCTCTTTGAAATGTTCCCATTTCTCAGTTATATTGACTGAACTAGCCCATACTCTTTATTCAAAAGATTTAGTTTAAAGATCATAACCTGACTATACATTAAAAATGATATCTAGTACACTATGTATTATAATATATTGTATATTCTAATACTGCTACTTACTATCTTCTGTATTTGCTTAATGGCTACATAATATTCTATCACTGGAGCAGAACCATAAATTACTGAGCTACTCATCCATTTTTGGACATAAAGATTATTTCTAATGCCTTATGAATAAAAGGATGTTATGATAAACACACCCATGTAAATAGAGATTTTTGATACTCCATATTCCATCAAGCTAATTTTCCAAAAGTGGAATTATCATGGTCAAAGGTTACAAAGTTTGGGATTTTAAAACGTTGCCAAATTGTATTTTGAAACATTTATGCCAATTTACAACGCTAGCACTGGCAATGTTGGAGAGTACTATTTTCTTTGCACCCCTTGAACTGAAGGATTAAAAATATATTTTAAAAATCTGTACCATATCATAAATTTGTGTTTTTCATACCACCACAATACTTTTGTGAAACTAAAACTATAAAACAGTACCTTTATTTCTATAATTTCATAGGTACTTAAAAAATAAACTTGTACCAAAAATCTTTTATTTCTTTCTCAAACAAGGCAGAATAAAGATAAATTATCAAAAATTCCTACCTGTGTAGTGGAGGGGGCTTGATCTTGGGTTTTTCAGAAGCTGTAGAGAGTGTTTTAATCTGAGGTTTGGCTGTTGGTGATGTTTCCAAATCTCGGCTAAGCTCGGCTTCAGTTTTCTTAATGAATTCATCATATGACTAAGTTTAGAAAAGCAAAAGAAGTTACTATGCAGAATTATAAAAATCTATTTTGTTATAAAATAGTATATAAAAAATTTTAAATAGCATTATTTAAATATTCAACAAGTAAAGATGATACTAAAAATCTCTCTCCCTGGTTCTTGGGTTCAAACAACAACAACGAAAAAGATGACAAAGATGACAACGAAGAAGGTGAAGAAGATGAAGAAAAGAACAGAAAATGATGGTCTCAATCTATAGAAATTTCATACTTATGAATATTTCATATCCTTTCACATTTAAAAATTCAATTTATGTTTCACAGTCAATGATTCTGTAAACAAAACTTTACTAATTTATAAATATAATTTGTATGACACCTAAGGGGAGCCTTTTATCTATTCTCGCTTCATTTTCTATATGGGCTAAAATTTCTACTTTTGCAACTTTCACTACTATAGCTGTTTTGTCCAACACTGCGTATTCAATATCTACTCACAGTGTGGCCCAAATTAGACTGTCAATAATATATATAGAATAATGAATGGATGGATGGACATCTGTCAATTGATACAGATCCGTAGAATCCCTACTTTTATGACCATCACCATCCATGTTCTCTTCATCTGAATTCTCAATGTTTTGATAAATTCCTGGTATTAAACATAAATTAGCTTGGCATGATAGTACACACCTGTAATCTCACCACTTAGAGAGCTGAGACAAAAGGATTGAGAGTTGGAGGCCAGCCAAATCTCCAAAACGAGATTCTAGTATATGTGCTGCCAAAGCAAGCACCAAAATGAGATTCTATGTCAAAAACAAACAAAACCCCCAAAATATACATTAAACATAGCTAGATGGCCCACCTAGCTAGGTATGTAATAGACTGTGATCATTCAGAGCTGAAAGCTATACTCATGAGTATAATTCACTTATTAAGTGAAATCCAATTATATGATCAAGTAAAATCCAATGTGATCAAGTAAAATCCAATTATATTCCCCCTGACCAGCACTAGGGATTGAACCCAGGGCCCTGTACATGCTAGGCAAGCCCTCTACCACTGAGCTGCATCCTCAGTCCTTTTTAAAATTCTAAAACAGGGTCTTGCTAAGTTTCCCTCAGCTTCCCAAATAGCTGGGATTACAGGCATGGGCCACTATGACCAGCAGATTTATTTTTCATATGACCTGCTATGTATATTTCTATATCAGATATTATAATTTTAAAATTTAAAGAATTCTCTTTCATTTTTACTTAAGCCAATTAATAATTATACCTTAATCACTTTTTCTACTAACATCTGTACAAGTTATGTCTGCCTTATTTCTGTATTGTGTACCTGTGCAAATGTTTACTGTAGATCTGTTAACAAGTCTATTTACTCCGGGAAAGACAGTATGGTGGCAAGGACACAGAATTTGGAATAAAAGCTAGATTAAAATCCTAGCTTTGCCACTTATGAGCTGTGTGTCCCTAGAAAAATCATTAAATTTTATAGAAACTCTGTTTCCTTATCTGCAAAACAGGGAAAATACCCATACCTTGTTGCTGTGAGACTTACATGAAAATTTCTATAACTAGCTATGTTTGTGGCATATAAACAACATTGCAATTTGATGATTAAATTAATAAATGCCAGGGGAGCTCATGTTACACAGTAAAGACCAAAAGGTGGAAATTTTAAGCCAGGAATTTTAGCTAAATATAAAAACCGCTTTCTAGTATTTAGAGTCTAACAATGAAACCAACTGTTTTTTGAAATTCCATTACTGGAAGTTCAGGCAGAAGCTGGATGATGCTCTCTGGTGATGACACGAGAAGGGATTCTTGAGACAAGTAGGCGGTTTGGACTGATTCTATAATGACTCCAGTGACTTAGGACCTGGTGGTGGCTGACAGAACATGGTTAACAAACAATCAGCCAGAGGTAGGGACATCTAAGAGACTATGCAAATAACAGCAGAAAGAGATCATAATGGCCACAACTAGCTTGATGGCAGTAGGAATGGAAAGCAACAAGCAAGGACCTTTACGAAAGAAGAATCAGTGGGAAATGGTGCTGAAGGGATAGGAGGAAACAGAATGAGGAAGACATCAAAGGCAGGTTTCTAGGCTGACACAAAATCAGGAAGTCTGCTAGAGAGCGGGAGGAAAGTCAAGTTTAGAGTTATCATTTAGAAGTCACCCAAATAGTATACAGAGTGCTAATAAGTTGTAATGACATGAAGCCCACTCTGCTGAGGAAAAAGAAAAGGCAGTAACAATTCCAGTAGCTAGAATTATTTATCTATCTAATAGTTCTTTGTTTAAGGAGCATGGATACCAACCTTTCTTTCATAAGAGGCCCAATCTTTCTTTTTGGGAAAAAAAAGCCTTAAGTGAGTATTTTAACATCTAATATTTTAATATTTAATGTTTTAACTAAGAGTTGCTTAGCTGTCCTCGTAATTTTTTAAAGAGAGTTAGGATAAAATGTGACACCACACTAATATTGAAAAAGCCTAATTCATTACTTTATTAACCACATTAAACACATTTTCAGTCCAACATGGTGGTACATGCTTGTATCCCAGTTACTCAGTAGGCTGAGGCAGGATGATTGCAATTTCAAGGTCAGCCTGGGCTACCTTAGTGAGACATTCTCAAAATAAAGTACTTTGAGGATATACTTCAGTGGTAGAGCACTTGCCTAGTATGTGCAAGGCCCTAAGTTCAGTCCCTAGTAGCAAAAAAAGGGGAGGGGATTCACGTATACATTAATCTTGATATTCAAGCCCCTTTTTTCCTATGTCTGACCTCTAACTGTTTAATCAGACTGGCTTCTTGTGCTTTCAGTCTTTCCTTTTGTCTTTTTTTCTGTTCCTTCTTCAGCTGATCCACAACTGATTTTCTTTTCCGCAGCTCATCTTTCAGAGCTCTGATCCTACCTTCAATGTCACTCTGGTCAGATGTTGTTTCTGGAAAAGATACAAAATATATTATTTAATTTTAACTAAAGAATAAAGTTAACTTAGTAAATACTAACGAAATGTTGTAATGCTAATATTTCATTTAAAGAGTCAATCTAATACTTCACATTAAGAAATCTGAGCTTCTGAAAGAAATTTTTTTTTTTTTTTTAGGTGCTGGGGATCGAACTCAGAGCCTTGTGCTTGCAAAGCAAGCACTCTAACCACTGAGCTAAATCCCCAGCCCTGAAAGAAATTTATTAGTGAAATGTATCCTTTATTTTCCATAAATCCTTTTTCTTTAGACTTGGTTCTTTCTATTTATTTTCACTCTCTAATTATATTATTTAAAATTATAAATAAATCTTGAGATGGTACCCTGTCTTGGTAAAATATGTAGCTGAAGTTGAAAATTTTTAAGTCAGTGAAACTGTATATTGTGCAAGGAATTATTTCTGGTGACAAGATCACCATATTTAACTGTTCTTTCCTCAGTTATTAATGTATAGTTTAATATCTTAAAGTCACATTAAAATCAAACTAGAATTTTATCATTTCAAATTGATTTTAAATCATTAGCTGATTCCTTAAAACTACATAAGAGAGAGAAATTATAAAGAAATATATTCCACTGTAACCTTTTTTTTTCCCACCCGGCACTGGGGATTGAACCTGGGACCTTCACACTGAGCTACATCCCCAGCTCCTCTGTCCTCTTTTTTTTTTTCAGAAGGGTCTGGCTGAGAGAGTAAGTTATCTAGGCTGGGCTTGACCTTTCAGTCCTCCTGCCTCAACCTCTAAGAGTGCTGAGATTATAGGTGTGTGCCACCATGCCGAGTTGTAATCTTTCTTTGAAGGCTCTTAAAATACTTAAATTTACTAAAATGAAGCTGGTTAAATCTTGTTTTCTCCCCAGTAGTTCATATATACACATGAGATGTCCAGTCATGGCAACATCACAAAAAACCATGTTATGTATCATACACATGCTACAAAAACAAACAGGTATATGTAACAATTATATGTAAAATGTACCAATACATGTTCTTGGTTTAAAATAAAAAACAAAACAAAACAAAAAAAAAACAGGTATCATTTAAAGACACTTCTTATTTCACTACACATGGAAATTACATACTATACAAATGACTGCGCCTCACACCACCTCCTGGAAGCACAAAATGATGTCATTTCCACACAGTAATGTTGAGATATTAAAGGAAAACTGATATGCTGCACAACATTACATTATAAAACATTACATTATAAAATCAGGTACTTCAGATTAAATTGCCTAAGAACTAGTTAAGGAATCCATTTAAATGAAAAAAGAACATAGTCTTTTAAAAATAGTGCGATCCAAATGTCTGGGATAGAAACAACAATCTTAGTTCCTGTCACTTCTCTAAGTGGACTTGAGGTTTATTAGCAAAGTTTCAACTGCTTTATGCTAGTAGTGGCATTATACTAAGCCCTTGGCATGGACAAAGCTCACAATTTATTGATCAACACTCATAAAATGAAATGACGAAGACAATTTTTCAATGTTGGATCTAGCACTTAGATGTTTGATCCTGATCAACGTCTGGAATTGGTGTGAAGATAAGGTATGTGAAACATGTGGCACAGTAAATGGAATACTGTAAAAGCTCAAAAAATCAAAATAAAAAGATAGTAAATCAAACTAAAATGAAGTAGATACAGTATATGACATCAAGTGAAATAAGCCAGGCCAAAAAAAAGATAAATACCATATATTATGGTTTATGTCTAGATGTCCCCCAAAGCCTCATGTAATCGTAGGCGAGGCTTTTGGGAGGTGACTGGATCATGCGGACACAATATTCATTGGTGGATTAGTCTACTTAGGCGTTTACAGCTAAGTGTGCTATTAGGAGGTGGGGCCTGGTTGAAACTAGCAGATCTCTTGGGGTGTGGCCTAGAAGGGTGTATCTCCCTCCCTGGCTCCTCCCTTTGGTCTCTGCTTCCTGGCTGCTGTGAGGCGAGCAGCTTTTTCTCTGCCATGCTGGTTTCTTTGGAGCTTGCAGCTCAAGACTGAAACCTCTTCCATTAAGTTGTAGGTCTCAGGTATCGTGTCTCAGCAATCAGAAAACTGGTGAAGACACCGTGTGATCTCACTTACATATAAAATACAAAAGTCAAACTAACAGAACCCTGAGGTAAAAATCATCTTTCTAAAGTGAAGTATAAATCTGTAACTTCAGATCTTCTAAAACTGTACTTCTTTTTTTTAACTAAGAACATGTATTGGTACAATGTACATATAATGATTACATTCATCTCATTTATTTTGTACCTGTACATGATGCATCTTGGTTTTCCCCTGTCTTCCCCACCCCTCCCCTCTGTTCCCTCTATCTCTATTTACAGCAGGTTTATTCACATTTCTCCACGAATTCCTTTTCCCCTTTCTTTCCTTCTTTTCCCTTCCTGCTTTTCCCCCTTCTCTCTTTCTAGTTTTCCTCTCCTTTGTATATTATCTTCCTATTATATCTATTACACCTCTTTGTCCTATTTACACTTACGGTTTATCATATTAGAGAAACAATTTGATGTGTATTCATGAGTGTCTGATTTATTTCACTTAGTAGTATGTTCTCAAGAAACATCCATTTACATACAAATGACTCTTGTTTATCCTTTTTTATGACAGTGTAGTACTCCATTGTGTAAAAAACCCACATCTTCTTTAGCCATTCATTGGTTGTTTGGCATTTAGGTTGTTTCCAAAACTTAGCTATTACAAATTGTGTTGCTATAAACATGGCTGTACACATATCCCTATGATATAACGGCTCCAATTCTTCAGGGAAGATCCCCAGTAGGGGAACAGCTGGATCAAATGGAACCTCTAGTTCTAGTTTTTTGAGGAATCTCCATATTGATTTCCATAGTGGCTGAACTAGTCTACATTCCCACCAACAATGGAGGAGGGTTCCTTTTTTCCCCACAGCCCCTCCAGCATTTGTTATTTGTTGATTTTTTTCATAAACACAGTTCTTTCTGGAGATGGAATCTTAACGTTGTTTTGATTTGCATCTCTTGAATGACTAGTGATGTTGAACACTTTTTCATGTATTTGTTTGCCATTTTAATTTCTTCATCTGAGAAATGTTTATTCATTTCAGATGCCCATTTTTGATTGGATCTTTAAATTTGGGAGGTTTAATTTTTTTTGAGTTCTTTGTATATTCTAGATGTTAGACCTTTGTCTGATGGGTAGCTAGCAAAAATTTTTTCACAGTCTGTGGGTTTTCGCCCTTCTCTATTGGTGATTTCTTTTGCTGTGCAAGCACTGCTCTATTGGTGATTTCTTTTGCTTGGTCCCAAGCACTGATTCTTTGTATTGTTTCCCGTGCAGTCTGTGTTTTGTTCATAAATTTTTTCCCTACCCCTATGTCTTCGAGGGTTCTTGCTATTTTATTCTCCAGTAAATTTAGTGTTTCTGTTTTAATATTTAGATCTTTGACCCACTTTGATTTTAGTTTAGTACACAGTGAGAGTAAAACTGTACTTTTTAGTTCGGTAAGATTTATGTGCTTCCAAAACTTTAGACTCTGTGTTACAAGTTACAGACCACTACATTCCCACAGACCGAGATTAAATTTTGCCTCCCAAATAACTGTTTTATTTTTAAAGTTGTATGTACAGTAAATCCCTGACTTACAAACAAGTTCAGTTCTGGTATAACATTCATAAATTGGATTTGTTTGTAATCTGACAAATTTAATCTTATACAGTACATCTGTGAATCTTTTTGGGGTGTGCTGGGGATCAAACTCAGGGCCTTCCCCACACCTGTAAATCTTATACAGTACACCTGTGAAAGTTCACAACTCAAACGTTTGTAAGTAGGGGACTTACTGCACAACTGTGATTTCTCTAATTCAAAAAATCTTTTCTTTTTTTTTGAGACAGGGTATTGCTATGTACTTCAGGCTGGCTTTGAACTCACTATGTATCCCCAAATGGCCTTGAATTTGCAGTAATCCTCTTGCCTCAGCCTCCCAAGGGCTGGGATTCCAGGTGTGTGCCATCAACCAGGCTCTAATAAAAATATCTTTAACATCTAAGGTTGTGAAGATTTAATAGCAGTTGATGAAAAACTTGAGCGTTCCCAAGGATTGGGAAATGTTTATATTTTTAATTACTAGGGGAATTAAAAGCAAACCAAAGGCAGTTAGAAACTAAATAAAAACCCTCTAAATCAGCTTTAATCTAATGTTTTACTGCATAATAATATCAAGAATATATAAAAGAATCTCTAGAATTTTTTTTAACTCAAGCAATTCCCTATATTAACACTATATTGTTTTTATGAAATTCTCTTCTATAGGGTTTTCTTTGGGAGGTGGGAGAGATAAGAAGTAACAGAAAAATGTACTTTAGTTTGTTGAAAGATGTCAAGAGAAGAGTATTTAGAATAATCTCACTAAGGTTTTGATTATTTTTCATATGTTGATTACACTAGCTTGCTTGATAAACTCTTCATCAGTGGAATATAGGCATCATATAACCCTACCACATCTATAAATACTATTTACAATGACATCATTGTGAATAGGTAGATTGCACTTATAGTTTAGAAATCTTAGAACTGTTTTTCTAAAATTATTCTTACTTGAAAAAGTTTGATCAATAAAACAGTATTTTAAAATATTATCATTAATCCTTGGTATATAATTCACATAAGGATGGTTAAGACATTATTACACTGCTTCAGATTTTAAAAGATAATCCAATATGGCAAAGAAACTTGAAGAAAGTCACAAGGAACAAATCCAAGATAATAATTTATGCTTCCAGATACATACCAAGTTTATGTCTACTGACCTATTACTCTACTAGCAATAACTTTTAAGAGTACATAAAGGCAAATATACAAAGATATGAATAATTTCCAGAGATAAATATGAAAGAAAGCACTCACCTGACTTGATCCAACAATTCTATTTTTAAGAATCTGAATATACAACAAATTGTAAAATACTATATACATATGTTCATTATAGCAATTGCAATTGTGAAAATTTTGAGAAAATCTAAGCCTGGGGATTTAGCTCAATGGTTAGAGGGCTTGCCTAGCAAGCATAAGGCCCTGAGTTCAATCTCTGGCACCAAAAATAATAAATAAACAAAGAAAAAGAAAATCTAAAAAACAGTAATTATGGTGTATCTCCCCTTTGAGATACACAATTACTCCAAAAATAAAAGAGATCAGGTGAGAGAAAATTTTATGATTTATTACTGTCTGAAACATAGAAAACAAGTGGGCACAGTTCATGATCACAGACTACCCTGCGCCAAAAAAATTAGCATGTTTCATTTTTCTTTACTAAATGTCTACTCTCAAAAGAAAACTAAACTCAAAAGGCAAAATACTCAATACAGCAACCAATGTGGCAATATTCAATATAATATTAATCTTCTTCATAATTCTACATAAACCAAACACTGTCTCTGTAGATATGCTTTCCCAGGTGAAGCTCCTTGAAGCCTTTTAGAGTAGAGACTGTTCATTTTTTCATAATCTGAAGGGATTTGTGGTAGGGTTGAGGCTGTGGGAAAATAGACAATGTCCCCTATTCCTATTGTAGTCTGATACTTCTCTGCTTTTCCTCCTTTGAGACTTTTGCTATCCTGTACGACCACCTTCTATTTCTCTTCATGGTTATCATTAATTTATTCAAGAAATATTCAATAAATTCCTACCATGTACAATCCAAAGTGCCTGCTAGGTACTGGGGCTACAACTGTTAAGAACATACAGACCCTTCTCTCCAGGAGTTTAGTAATGGAGCTATGGTGGGCAAAGTTTGGTTACAATTTGTGCTGTCTGGTACGACAGAAGTGCTATGGAACAAATGTCCACTAACACATGAGAATAAAACAGTTTGTCAGGTTTTTTGAAATTAGGGATATAATTATTGACAGGCAAAGAAATATATAATCTAATCTTGGCAAGAAGAAAGCATTTACAAATGCAACAAAGGATAACATTGTACTAGCTCATGGTTAGATAAAGCTTACTAAAGAACAATTCAAATACTGTACTAAGAAAAAATCATTATTACCCTTACCTGACTGTGTCATAGATAATGATTCATCTGACCAACTATAACAATGGTGATGGGACTTCATAGGAGGACACTGTCCTCCAGTCCTATGACTTCCTTTGCTCGACTCCTGCTTTGACACAGATGCACAGCTTTTGGGAGGTGACTATTTAAACAGAAAATGAAATGAGAAGTGTTTTATAATGTAATTGTGAAATTCCATTTAAAATTTGAGATCCTAACCAATTAAACCCATTATTTACAAAGTATTTTAAATAACTATGACAAAAAGTAGAAAAAGTTTTCACAAATTCTGTAGGACAAGGCCTTCTTAATTTTTCTAAAAGGCAAAAAAAGAAGTTACAAAAGCATGCTTTAAAAAAATACATTAAATTCAGAAGTGGTAATTGTGTCAGTGTTACTTACTCTCTTAATTCTTTTAACTTAAAAATACTAAATATGTACTACTAGGGCTGGGGATTTTGCTCAGTGGTTAGAGTGCTTGCCTTGCAAACATGAAGCCCTGAGTTTGATTCCCGGTACCAAAAAAATAAAAAATAAATAAATAAATAAATAAATATGTACTACTTTTATGGAAGAGAAGAGGGAGAAAATAAAGCATAAGACTGTCTACAGGATTATTATGAAAAATAAAATTTCTACCCTGACATCAAGAGGCAGAATGCCTGATTTGATTCCCTGCTACCATCACTTTCTATCCCTGTAACTTTTGGCAAGTTTCTTTAAAGTAGGAATTACAAAAATCTACTTGATTATTGTGAGGATTAGATGAGATAATCCATGCAAGGCATTTAGCATACCACCTGGCATTGGGTAGGTAAGTACTCAATAACTATTAGCTTTTATTATAAAACCACTTTGAGACACCACTAATTTTCACTTCCTTGATGTATTTTCTTGTAAGAAAAAGCCTTATTTTTGGTATCCATTTAGTTTGTAGGTATGAATCTCAATAATGATGCTAGGTGGAATGTAACAGATTTACAGAAACTTAGAAACTAATAAGATTGTGTCATTATGCACAGTTGGTTATACATTCCTACAAGGTAGAAATTATGCTATGAGATTATTTATGCAACAAATCTATTACTACCATATAATACAGTTAAAAATCACCAACACAATAATTTAATTAGAAGCCTTTTATAATCTAAAACCAGTGTTTCATATATGTACATAAGAACACTGCAGTATGGTATTCTCAGCACTACATGGAACCAGCCCTCATTGAACAAAAAATGATTTTCCTCCAAATCTTTTGGGCAATGTAACGCACATGACTCTGAATGATTTTTCAACAGAGGATATGCAGTTAATTCTTCATATCAGCATTAAAAATGAAGACTCTTAAAAAAGATATTCCGTTTTTTAAAACTATGTGCACTAAATATTTAATATTGCTACGCTAATTCCTTAATACACTTTATAAAATCAAGTTTAGAAGTAAGTTTCTATAGGGAGTTTTTTTTTTTCAAACTAAGAGAAAACAGTTTATTTAAAGGTAGAGAAAAAGGGAGAAGAGAGAGAGGATACATAGCTACTCTGGATGAGTAAGGTGCATTCAAAAGTGAAATACTCCTATAGTGAGTTTTCACCACCAAGTTTTTTTTTTTTTCTATAGGTATAGATAGAGTTAAGGGCAGTGTTCTTATTCTAATAATAAGCACCATTCTAACTTAGAATAAAACATTTCAGATCTGCTTTAAAGAGATGACACCATTACTTTTATTCTGATTATGAGTGAGAGAGTAGTCATTAAATTATTATAATATAGGAACTCTGGTGTGGTTTAAGATCTTACTGTTTTTAGGACACAACACAGATTTCAGAATGAACTGAAACTCTCCCCATCAATTATCTTTAGTAAAAAGACTTTAGAAGTCCATATACATTCACTATTAATAGACTTAACAGACATAATTTTGTAACTGCCACTAAAACTGTATTTCATATATTTGTAAATCTATGAGTTAATTAAAAAAAAACCTTTATTTATATTCAAATGTTACATGTTATATATTACAAATATGGGTAGTACTTAATGATGTCATTAATAGGAATAATATAACTGTTAATAATATACCTCTCAGGCAAGCTTTTTCTAAGGAAGCCTGAAGATATAAACCTTAACTTACATGTTTACTAGGAGAGGTAGAAGATTCTAGTTCCTGTGAGCAAGCCATTTCTTCAGTAAGTATACTGTGATCTGGACTTCCTTGGTGCTCCCGTGCTACAGACTCAGGTGTTATATATATACCAGCAGGGCTGCCTAGTTCTTCTGGAATCGAGCTTTCACTGTTCAGATGAGAGTACGAAGGTAATGGAGATTCCTCTTCACTTACCATTTCTATAAAGAGAGAGTGAAAACAAGAAAAAATAAACAAAAACTTTCAGTGGAGAAACTAAATGCTTATACTTTACATTTGTGTTTAGAATAAAATTACTAGTTGCATCTAGATATAATTTCTTTATTTTGTCACAACATCTACTACAGAGTCTGCTCATTTAAGAATTTTGGGTGACACCAACAAGGGAAGATATCTACCATATATTATTAGTAAGGACAGTGACTGACAATCTTAACTGTGAGGATGCAGAGCAATTATGACTCATATGTTCCTTTGGCAATGGAAACTGGTCCAATCATTTTGGAAAATAATTTGGTATTACTTGAAAAAGATTAGAAGATATCACATTCTATGACCTAGCAATCCAACTCCTAGGGATACATTCTATAGAAATCTTGCCTACATAAAGTAAAATTTCTGCATGCTTATTGGCAGGATTGGTATAAGAGTCAAAAACTAGAAGAAGCCCAAATATCTCGTGACAGTAAGTTAATTAAATTATGGTGTGTTTATACAGTGGGATGTACACAGCACTACAAATGAAAGCGCCAGAGATGTAAGCACTGATGAGGAGTATAAATTTTATCAGCACTTTCAGAATTTGAAGCATTGTCTCACCTCCTACAATTTCCTGTCTATTGTGGATTCTGCTCTTTCTAGAAAAACAAAAAAATATGTTTGACACTAGACAGAAAAGTTTTGACTTACACTTCCATAATCTTAAAAATATATGTTGCTTAGTTTCTTTACCTCTACAGTTATAATCTCTCAAAAGGATTATGTGTTTTTAAGGTCTGAAAATATTCTTCTGGACCTGAAAATACAGAGTCCACCAAAAAAATGTATACACACTTCAGGAAAAGAAAAACAGTATGATGTTTTTTCAACAGATGGTGTTACTCTCGTATAAGGGACCCCTAGAAGATGTCATATATTGCAGAAAGCACACTATACTGCTGGCCCTTAGAGAAGAAACTGAAATATATGTGTAGCAATCTCAGTGACCAAGGTTACCTAAGAAGCAAGCAGTTCATTGTACTAATAAATGTCTGGAAGTAAATGGCCACCACCTTGAGCAACTCTTGTAATTATAGAGGCCAAAGGTAATTTGTATTAATCTCACGATGTCTCAATAAACTTGGTATTAAAATATTTATACAAGTTTTTCTTTTTCTGAAGTATGTACACATTTTTTTGGCAGACTCTGTCTGTATCTGTAAAATAAGTTTAGTTAAAATAAACATCTGTACCCCAGCTGATATTTTACTTTAAGAAACAGGATGACATGACAATAAAAGCTGCCCCCCTTTTTGGGGGATCACACTCAGGACACTGAGTATGCTAGGCAAGGGTTCTTTTTTTTTTAATTTTTTTTATTATTTTTTTACCAAGAACATGTATTGGTACATTGCATACATAATGATCATAATCAACATGGTTATTTTGTACCTGTACATGATACATCTTGGTTTTCCCCCCTCTTCCCCCCTTCCCCTCCCCTCCCCAGGCAAGGGTTCTTATCACTGAGCTAGAGCCTCACCTCTAGAAGTTAATTGCTGAATATTGTATATGTGTAGTATAATCAGAATGGATGACTGACTAAATGAATGAATGAGCAAATTCTAAACATCAAGAATAACTCATCTTTCCTAAGATGGTATATGGGTAAAACTGAAAATAGTTTAGACAATGTTTAAATTTTAGGTAGAAGGGAACAGACTTCTTTATATTTTCTACTTTATTAACTCTCAACATAGATACCTGATTTTTGCTTGACAACAGTAACATACTTTTTAGAAATTCAAACAATATAAAAACTACAAAAGAGAAAATGAAAGTCACCTGAACTGCTACCTCCTCCAATCAGAGGTTTATATGGATGAATTTTTTTTTTTTCTTTTCCCTGACTTAAAAATTTTAAAAGTAGTAGCTGGGCACGGTGGTGCATGCCTGTAATCCCAGCACTCAGGAGGCTGAGGCAAGAGGATTGCTGCTGCGTTCCAGGCCAGCCTGGGCTACATAATGGGTTCAAGGCCAGCGTGAACTATACAGCGAGACCCTGCCTCAAAAAAACCAAACAAAAAAAAATTTTTTTTAAGTACTGTACAGGGCTGAGGATTTAGCTCAGAGGTTAAAGTGCCTGCCTCACAAGCACAAGGCCCTGAGTTCAATCCCCAGCACCAAAAAAATAAAAATTAAAAAAAAAAATAAAGTACTGCAGAATGGAGGTTAAAAATAACAACTTAAAAATAATCAAATAGTATGGAAGGATATAAATGACTATTTTACATACTCATCCCCAACCACTTCCACCTGTCCAACTTCCAGGTAATCTCAAAAGTAAATGAGCGGCGGCCAACACTGATTATTAGAGTGTGTGCCTTTCTAGACCTTTCCCTTTATTCTTTGACTTTTTAAAATTAACTTTTTAAAGTCATGGTAAAATTCTCAAACTTACTACCATAATCATTTTAAAGCATACATTCAGCAGCATTAAGTACTTTATATTGTATGCAACCATCACCATTATCATCTCCAGAACTTTATCATCATCCCAAACTGAAACTCTGGAACAACTCTCCATCCTCCAGATCCCCAGCCCCTGGTCACCATCCTTCTACTGTCTGTCTACAAATCCAACTAGGTTCTCTTTTGTTTTGTTTTGTTTTGGTTTTGGTTTTTTTGGTACTGGGGATTGAACTCAGGGCCTTGCATTTGCGAGGCAAGCACTTTAACCACTAAGCTAAATCCCTGGCCCCAACTAGGTTCTTAACTAGCTTATTTCACTTACTATAAATGTCCTCAAGATTCATTTATGTTGTAGCATTGTCAGAATTTCTCCTTCTTTTCTATGGCTGAATAATATTCTGTCATCGGCATCTGCCATATTTGATTGTCAATGCACACGAGTAATTTTCATCTTTTGGCTACTATAATAATGCTGCTGTAAACATGGTTGTACAAATATCTTTTTGACACCCTGTTTCAAATCTTTTGAGTACATTCCCAGAAGTGAAATGGTTAGGAACCATGGCAATTCTACTTTTAGGAGTCTTTAGGGGGGTTGTTTGTTTTTTGCTGTTTCCAGAGAAATTGCCACCACTGTGCTTTTTTACCTGTTGTGCTCAGATTTCAATTTCTCTGCATCCTCACCAACACTTTTTATCTTTTTTTAAAAAAAAGTAATAGCCAACCAGGCATGATGGCACATGCCTGCAATCCCAGCACTCGGGAGGCTGAGGCAGGAGGATCACCCAAATTCCAGGCCAGCCTGGGCTACATAGTGAGTTCAAAGCCAGCCTGAACTGCTTAGTAAGACCTTGTCTCAACCCACCCCCATCAAAAAGTAGTTGCCATCCTATGGCTTTGAGGTAGTACCTAACTGCATCCCTGACTTTTGAAGACAGTTATATGTCAACAGGAAACTGGCAATATTCTGGTGCTTTTAAAGAAATATGGATAATTACCTGCCAATTTTTAGCATTTCTCTTAAAATACAGACATTCAGTCCATAGCAACGTTTTGGTTAAAGGCAGACCACATGTACAACAGAAATCCCACAGATTACCTAGTGATGTCACAGCTGTTGTAAAGTAACAGTGCAACTTATTATTCATGTGTTTGTGGTAATGCTGATGGAAACAAACCTATGGTGCTGCTAGTTACAGCATATAGAAGTACAGGACATACAATTAAGTACTGTACATAATACTTGAGAAAGATCACCAAGGATGATGTTACTGATTTATGTATTTAGTATACCATAATTTTTATTGTCATTTTAGAGTGTACTCCTGCTTATAAAAAAGCTGCCATAAAACAATACACTATATTATGCCCCCGGCAGCTTCACATTATCTTGTATTTACACTCTGTCTCTTGATTATATCAAGAAACCATGTCAAATGCTTGAATTATACTATCTAGGTCTGTGTATCTAGGTTTACGTATAAACACTCCATGATGTCCACACAATGAAGAAATCATCTAAACACATTTCTTAGAACATATCTCCATTGTTAAGTGACGCATGACTGTATATCTTATACACTAAAAGTGAAAAAAGTAAAAACTTTGTAAAATACAAAACATGCATGTAGTATCCAATACGGTATGCTCTAGAGTAGTGATGGCAAACTTTTTAGAGCTTTCAATGATACAAAGAGCCCACTGTGGTGCATCACTGCTCTAGAGTAACAGTTCTCCTAACTTTTGCCTTAGGACCCCTTCATACTTTAAAAAATTAGTGAGGATGGGGCTGGGGATTTAGCTCAGTGGTTAAAGTGCTTGCCTTGCAAGCACAAGGACCCGAGTTCGATCCCCAGCACAAAAAAAAAAAAAAAAAATTAGTGAGGATGACAAAGAGTTTTTGGTTATATGTGTCAGTATTTACCATACTAGATATTAAAACTAAAAAATGGCTCACATAATTTATTTTAAAAAGCACTAATAAGCCTATTACACGTTAGCATAGATAGCATTTTAAAAAATTTAAAATAAATATATTTTCCATAAAAGTTTAGTGTGGTAAGAGGAATAGTTTTCCACTTTATTGATAAATACTGTTTATGCCTACTGTAACAAAAATGATGATACTCTTATCTACTTCATATTCAATTTGTATCCATATATTTTAGTTGAAATATGCAGAAAACCCATCCTCCCAGAGATATGTAGTCAGAAAAGGGGGTTTTCTAATAGTCTTTAAAGATAATTATGGATATTCTTTTTGATATACACCAAAACTTGATACATGGTAGTGTCTTAAATGTTAACTATAATTTTAACTTAAATGTTAACTGTATCAATAAGCTTCTCATGATTTGTTACATTAAAATGTAATCACTGACATATTAGTCATATTGATTTAAAAGAGAAATATTTGTTGAAGTGCAGCTCAATGGTTGAGTCTGTCTAGCATGCATGAGGACCTGAGTTTCATATTCAGCAAAACAAAAAATAAAAAAATTAACTCTCTACTAGAACATAAATAAATAACCCTGGTCTATTTTGGAACATAAATAAATCCACTGGTCTATTTTGTACTATGAATGGGTCTTTCACCCATATAGGATTTTGTAAATCATCATTAGTCATTTGGAAAATATTGGTTCCTTGAATTATGAAAAAGGTTGACATATACGAAAGGATCCCTGATTAATATCAACAACCATCATGAAACTGGCTGCAAAATATCCAAGCCCCAATAACTCCAGTTTGTTGGTCACCTATGTAAAAATGGTACACTGTGGGAAAAAAAGGCTACTTCAGCTTGCAATTCAAATCACTGCATTGAAGTGCTTCTTCTCCAACATAATCATCATGATGTGGCACATACAAGTGGTTTATGCATATATCCTATTTTGTCGCACAGGATATTAGAAAGGTATGTACTCAAAGGTCAAGATCTAATAAAATTAATACTTTAAAATATTTATTCAAGGATATTCCTGTATATCACTGGTATGTTCTAATTATGAGTATAAGATGGTAAAGGATATAATTATTACTAGTATAGTCTGGGGCCAATGCCTGCTTTTATACCATCAGTGTAATGCCAGCACAAGGCAAAAGGCAAATAACATGTTAATATTATTGTAAAAATAATCTGACCTCCAAGATTCTCTGAAAGTATTTCAGAGACTCCCCTAGGGTTTTATGCACTGTATTTGAAAACTACTGCTTTAGTATTTATACCAGGGAATGAAACTGCTGAATTATAGGATATAGGTATCTTTAGTTTTATTATTAATATTTACTTCACTGTCAAATGTTTTCCAAACTAGGTTTAACAATTTACATGTATATCAGCAGATCATCTACATACCAAGAGGTTTGATGAACATTGTGGTAGATTCAATGGTAGCCCCCCAAAACATATGTCTATATCTTAATTCCTAGAAACCTGTAAATGTAAACTTATTTGAAAAAGAAGTCTCTGCAGAAGAGTAATATAGGATTTCATGATAAAAATCATCCTAGGTTACCAGGATGGGCCCTAAAGCTAATGAAAACTTTCTCTATAAGAGATAAAAGAGAAGACAGACATGGAAGAGGAAGCCACATAAATTGGAGTTATGCCACCAGAAGCTGGAAGAGGGACTGGATCTTTTAGAGGCAGTGCAGTCCTGCCAACACTTGGATTTTGTACTTCCAGCCTCTATAAAAGAGAATAAAGTTTTGGTTTTTTTAAGTCATCAAACTTGTAATTTGCTACAGTAGCCTTAGGAAACAAATACAAGTATGTAATAGTAGCTATTGTTTAAATACACTGTTTACTAATAAGTTTTGGCGTCTTTTCATATCCACATTGACCACATTTGTGAAGTGTTCTTTGGTCTAATTTTCATATGGTTCTCATTTTCCTATTTCATAGGAGTTGCCTACATATTCTTGATACTGCTCCTTTGTCAGCCATGTGTTGTTAATGGCTTATTCTGTTTTACTTACTTCACGGTATTAATGCATATAAATTCTTAAGTTAGAAGTAAAATTCATCAATCTTCTATTTTATGACTTTATACAACACATTAAGAAAGCTTTCCTTGCCCTCGATGTCATAAAAAGTATTGTTGTATATTGTTTTCTAGAAGTTTCAGAGTTTTTTTTTAAATTTTATTTTAATGGTACATTTTTGATGTACATATTGATAACATTCATCATTGGGGATTTGTACCTGTACATGATACATCTTGTTGCTTCTTTTTTTCCCATTCCCCTCCCCTCACCCCCTCCTCCCTATTTACAAAAGATTTGTTTCCATTTTTTCCTTCCATTTCTTATTTCTCTTGTCCCTCTGTTCCTCTCCCCCTCCCTTGTTCCCTTTCCCATTTGGACACTTTCTTCCCTTTCTCAATATAATACCTTTTAGTCTTTATTTACACTTCAGTTTCTCACACCAGAGAAACTATGCGATTTAAACATCTGTGTCCGATTTATTTCACTTAGGAGTATGGTCAGAGTTTTAATTTTTATATCTAAGCCTTCATTTCCTTCTGGAGCAGACCTTTCATATTGTCAGGTATGGCTCCAACTTCATTATTTCTTCCCACAAACATTTATCTGGGGTCCCTCCTTTTTCCATGGGTCTGCAAGGTTGCCTAGGTTTTGTGTTTCATAGTCTACTTGTCTATCTCTGTCTAAATATCCTGTTGTTTTAATTACTACACCATGACACATCTTGATATGTGGTAAAGGAAGTTTTTGCACTCCAGTACTTCTTTAAAAGTGTCTCATTTTTTTGGCCCTTTGTTCTATCAAATAAATTTTTAAATGAGTTAGCCAATCCCTATAAAGAAGGCTTCCTGGATTCCTGATTCAAATTGTCTTAAATCTACAGATTATTTCAGGAAGAATTAACATCTGATGACACTGAATCTATCTGTAAATATGGCATAATATTCAATTTGTTTTAGTCTTTAATGCTTCTCAATGAAATTCTAAAATTTCCTCCATAAATATCTTGTGTACATGTTTAGTACTTCATATTTTTTACTTTGATTATATTTTGTTTCAAATTGTATCTTTTTTCTTTTCTTTTTTTTTTTTGAGATGTGGTCTCACTATGTAGTTCAGGCTGGCTTCAAACTCACTGCAATCCTTCTGCTTCTATCTCCCAAGTGCTGGGCTTACAGGTATGTGTGCCACTACATCCATCTTCTAACTATATCTTTTTTAAAATTAAATTTTTCTAACCTATTTTTGCTAATCTACAATACATCTTTGATTTTGGATTTTAACCTTTCAAAACTCTTATTAATTCCAACAATCAACATGTGAATTTGATTTTCTATGTGCATACTTTATCAACTGTAAATAATGAGACTTTTTTTTTTTTTTTTTTTTTGGGTGCTGGGGATTGAACTCGGGTCCTTGTGCTTGCTAGACAAGCACTCTAATCACTGAGCTAAATTCCCAGCCCCAATAATAAGACTTTTGATTTTTCCTTTTACTCCTGACAGCTTTTAATTCTTTTTTCTAGCCTTACTAAACTGTCTAGAACTTCAATACAATGTTTAACAAAAGGTAAAAATAAAATCTTTGTCTTGTTCCCAAACTCAAAGGGAGTACTTTCTATGTTTTACCATAGAAAAAGATACCTGTTTTAAGGTTCACTTTTTATTTTTACTAATATCTATCTATTACTGGGTAAAGAAAGCTCTTTCCTATGGCTACTTTGATCTGAAGTTTATCACAATGCTTTGTAAATTTTATCAAATATCTTTTCTGAATCCACTGAGACAAAAATGTAATTTTCTCCTTTAAAATGTAATTTACCACACTATAATTTTTTAAATGTATTCTAAACCTCACCTGATCATGAGATACTAGATTGGCATATATGGCTGGATTTGGAAGATTGGCCTCTTCCTTTTTGATATTGCGCTTTTATGGATTTGGTGACAAAATTAAAATCAGATGAGAAATGGCTCCCTTTTCCCACTCTATGGAAAAGTAAAAAACTACATACCTGGGTTTTCCTCTCTTCTATGTCTAATAGACTGTTAAAGCCAGAGCAGGTCTTTGCAAAAAGGTGTTTAGCTACTGGGGTAAAATTTCTTTAATGGCCAAAGGACTAAGAAAGTTCTCATTTTCTCACTGAGAAAACTTTGGTAAACTGTATTTTCTAGAATTTACCCATTTCTTCCAAGTTTGTACTGACAAAAAGTTTTCATCTTACTTTCTTACCTTTCTAAATTCTGCAGCATGTATAGTTGTACCGCCTTCTTCAACTTCCATCATTAACATTTTAAAAAGAAATATGTCTTTCAAATGTGGTAGGCCTTAGTTTGTAATCTGAACAGTTAATATTTATTACCTTTCTGTTCTGTTGTCTGGTCTTCCAATTCTTTCTTAGGAGTTTTCGGTTTCATTAATTCTTTGTCCCAAGCAGCCAAAGCTTGTTTTTCCATTTGACGAATTTCAGCTTCTTCTGCATCTAAACGTCGCTTCCACTCCAGCAGCTCTTCCGCATGCTGTCGTCGCTGCATTAATTTTTGTTCACGCTTTGTCAGAAACCTGTGGTCACATCATAAAGAACAGTTAGAGTAGAAACCTATAGGCAGAGATCCTTTAGAAAGCTCTCTCTCAGTACTTTAACAAGTTATGCAAAAGCAAAACATTCACACTACTCTCTAAAAAAGTTTGAAATAACAGAAGGTTTGATGAGTTGACTTATTCAGAAAATATGAGAATTTATGCTTTATTTATAATGCTTCATAAGATTAGCAAAGGAAAAATAGTGATAAATTTAAAAAAATCTTTAGGTTACAGGGACAATGTGACTAAAAATGTTAACACTTACATAATCATTTTTATAGGTGGCTCTTTTTCATAACAAAAGGTATAAGAAATTTATTCTGAAGGCTCATACCAGAAAGCACACAAAACCCAAAGCAGCAAAGACCAAAAACAACAAAAAACAAACCCCAAAGCTCCAAAACAAGCAAGCAAAAAAAAAAAATATGTGTGTATCCCTTTCCAAATTTTGTCAGGTTTTGCTTCAATTCTAGTCAGTTTGGTTCCCACTACCTAAGAGATACAATGTTAAGTGCTAAATTATTTTTCCATATAGAGAATACAGCACCAGTCAAATATCTTATGTTATAAAATATAACTATTTATTTGGTGAAAGGATGCATTCAATATCTAAAATTCCTCAATTTAACCCAATCTCTGAAATTAAATAGCCAATCACATCATAGGTACAAAAGGTTAAGGGAAATTACTAATTTGATTACATCAGAGGCTACAAATAAACACTTCAAATGTAGATGCCAGGTCTAAATGAAAGATGGGCTGCTCATATTATTGGTGTTAGAGCTATAGCAGTAGCTAACCAACAAAAATGCATTCACATATCCAACAAACAAAAGCAAGAGAAGAACTGTCATTTCACTTCTTGAATAATCATCATATCAAATTAATGGTAAAATTTATATATTTGACAAGAGGTCTCCAGACTGTTAAAAAAAAAAAAAAGAAAGGAGGAATAAAAGCAAACAAAAAGAACAGAGCATGCTCTATCAAAGAGTGCACTGAAAAAGGTGCAAAGTTACCTGACCAACTGGTTGTAGATATACAGCTGGAATTTGGGATGAAGGTTGGGAAAACAGACACTGAGAGAGGCCCAGTGATGAGACGTAAAGACAGAGAAGAAGTAGTGAACAGGAGAGCAGTGTCTACAAAATAAGGAGGAAGATTTTTAAAATCAAGAGATCAAGAGGCAGGAAGAATGGGAAAGGGAAAGCGTAAGAGCTGAGTGAAGAACTTTCAATATGCTTCCTAACAACATTATAAGCTACTCAGTTAAAGCAAATGTTATACTCTGTATGGCATAAAAAATGTACTTCCATATCTCGTGTCAATAACTTCTGAATAAACATGCCTTTCTTCTCAAATATTGCTTAATCATCATCTATATTTTTGGTTAAATCTACTTATTTGTGAGTAAGGTAATGACAAATACAGTGTGGTGCTAAATAAGTTTTCAAATAAGCTTTCAAACAGTACAATTATGGCCATGAACCTTGTTTATCAGCAACTCTACACATATATGCAATCCTGAACAACTGATTTTTAAATCTGTACCTTGTCATGTACTTTAAGTTTGAAATTAAATTTAAAAAGTATAATTTTCCTTATTTAACCTTATCATCACAATCTAGCTTCAAAATAATATGGTTCAGTAAAACAAATTACAGAAAAATACCTTATTAACCTCTAAACATAAAACTTTTAATAGAATCTATTGGTATTATCTTGTTCAATCTAACAAATGCCCACCTGAACAACACTACTGAAATAAATACCCATTTTATTAAATATCAGGATGCACAATTAAGAATAAAGTAAGCTGGTCTCAATACTGTCATTTAAAAATATGCAATAGGCAGCCCAATTATAAGGTTAAAGGTAAGAAGAAAATTCTGTATCTTAAAATTATATATATTTTTAAAAGCCCAATTTTTCTTCTTTTGCAGTAGCAAATAGATCACTATATATGTGTATGAAAGGATAAATAAGCTTAGTAACAATTTGGAAAGGTTAATTCTCTTTGACAGAGCATGCTCCTGTTCACATGCACACAACGATAACTCGTAAATCAAGGCAACATTTATTGCCTTGGAAGGGCAAGGACTACTATCAGTATGCCACAGAAGTAAGAAAATCTAGGTATAAATCCAGCTGCTCACTTGGACTTTAAAAAATATGTTTAATCTTGCCTACATATACTTTTAGATAACAGACTGTTTTGTTTCCCCCATATATAGTACTTTATTTCCCTTTCATTTACTTACACACACACACACACACACACACACACCTGGACTGCCTTAATTTTCTGCACAAAAGCTCAAGGAAAAATATTTTTGCAAATTTTAGTAAGACACTGTAATTTTCCTTGTCATTCTTTATGAGTGTATAATAAACTTATTTTGATGGCAATTATCAAAATATTATGCAAAAACATACATATGACAAAATCTTCAAAAAAATCTACTCGTAACATTCAAGTATCACCCACCCGTTTGAGCATGTAACTGCTAAATGCAAGCATGACCTAGTATAAAAAGTAAAATAATATTGGAACATGTGAAATAAACTATAAAAATATACAAGTTAAATTTCTTGGAACATGTGAAATAAACTATAAAAATATACAAGTTAAATTTCTTGCCCAAGCCAACATACAGAATAATAACTTTCTCTATTAGAACAAGGACTGACATTTACTTTTCACTTATAAAGATTAAACATACTCAAAAGTTCTAATTTAGAAATGAGAAGCAGAAGAAATGGCATAGAAAATGAAAATAAAAGTTTAAGAAACAATGTAAGCAAAGTTTAACTTAATCATAAAGTTACAATTTCTTTCCAGAAACATATTTCCTTATTTAATATAAATATATCCTAGAACTAATAGCATTTTTAAAAGCTGAATAAGGGGTTGGGGATTTAGCTCAGTGGTAGAGCACTTTCCTAGCAAGCACAAGGCCCTGAGTTCCATCCCCAGGACCCACCCCCCCAAAAAAAAGCTGAATAAAAGTTGAGATAAAGGAGGGGTACTTCATACTTGAGTTAACAATCCTTCGAGGCACAGCACAGGTAAGAAGTAAGATTTGTCAATGATGGAGACATAAATGTCTACTAACAGAAAATAACACTAATAGCCTTTATTAACAGTTATCAAGGCACTGCCCAACAAGGATTTTGATGGTAACAGAACACTGGGCTAGGATTACATATACACTTAATCTAGTATGAAAATCATTATATTTTTATAATGTTTGAACGTAAATAATTAATGAGTAATTAATTTACTTTAAAAGTCACACTTTCACATCAATTTACACTGCAGTGATAATACAACTCCAGTAATGAACCATCCAGCATTTTTCCAGTTTCGACAAATACGAAGGATAAATTTCTATTAAAGATAACCTTAGGTCATCGACGTAGCTTTAAAAAAATGTATGAAGTTGAAAGCAGATAAAGCTAACTTTAACTTTAGCTGGCTGAAGTCCAGAGAGTATTCTGGTTCTAGCTCCATCATTCTGCTATGTGTGTGACCGGGGTCAAGTTACTTAATCTCTGTGGGCCTCAAATTTATTCATATTGGACAAAGGTGATTTCTCTAAGAGCCCTTCTTGTTCTAAAATTTTATGACTCTTTCTCCAAATACTCCCACTTTTCTTCAAACTTCAACATACTCCTAGATTATGTGACATGAGATGCCCCCTCCCTCACGCATTGGACTAATATAATTGGTACAGTACTCCAACTGATTATAAAATAATGCTATAAAGGAACAAAATTATCTAAACTTTACCTATTTATTTACTAATGTATTTATTTATTCATTATTCATTTTATCTATTTTTGCAGTACTGGGGATTGAACCCAAGACCTTCACAATGATCTACATTCCCAGCCTTCTTATTATTTTGAGACAGGGTTTTGCTATGTTGCCAAGCTGCTACAGTTGCCAAGCTGCCCAGGTTGGGCTGGAACTTGCTATCCTCTTGTGCCAGCCTCCGAAAGCGCTGTGATTACAGTGATGTACCACCACACCCAGCTCTAAATTTTAAATGAAACTTCAGGGTCTAAAATCATTCAATTCTGAATGGTATTAAACAAAACAAAAATTTAATACCTTAAATAATTTTACAAACTCTTTTGGGCTTATAATTCTTTATATTGTTGTAAGCAAAAATGGAACACAGAGCTCTAAATTTTTAAGGTAGGTTAATTCCTTTAAATCTTTAATAATATTCAAACAAGAGGATAAGTAAGGATAAAGATAGTACTGACCTAAAAGAAAATGCAGTTTAGTGTTTTTTCCTTTAGCAACCCCATTATTTTAAAATGTCTAATAATTTGCATATACTTACACAAAGTAATACAGTACATTATTCCTGACCTAGGAACTGCAGAAAATAGAAACACATTATTATGCTATCAGGATTTATTTACCTACTACACTTTGACTAGAACCTTTTCAAGGACAACTCTGTTAGTTTAAGACAATATACATAATAATTTAAAATAACTTTAATTGAGATGTTTTTAATATCAAAAGTCCTTCGAAAATTCTTAATTTTTTCACTCAGCAGATTAATGGTAAAGAGTTCAAAATTCAATAGACAAATCATATTTTGACAGAAAAATGTTGTAAAATATTTATTTGCTTGACTTTTTGATGAATTATTTAAAGCCAGTTAATTTTGTCCCTTTAGTGGTTTCTAAGCAGACTGGGATGTATAAAAGGAATATTTAAGATTTTTGTGCGTATTTGTTCATTTTTTTCATGGTACCTTGAGGTGTGATGAACAGTGAAACCAAAAAATAATTACATGATGTTTTGTTATTCTTGGTCTTAACACTTCTAAATTCAACTCTGAACACTCGTCAATGAAAATTTCCTTTTTAAACCTTTTTTAGCAATATACATATATATATATATATATATAATATAAACACACTTCGCAAAATGATCTTACCATACTTTTTGCTTTTTATCCACAGACTAACTCTTTGAGGGTAGGATATATGTTTATCTTCATAATCCTCAGAACCTAGCATAGTCACACATTACATAATAAATAAATGCCAACGTGCCAAGTGTATAATTTACTAATAATATGGAAGAGCACAGTGTTTTAAGTAACGCAGTGGTTGAAGATAACGCTATTCTTTCAGTGTTGCATTTGCTCAGTAAACACTTTTCCAAATCGGAATTGGCAAAATAACAGGACGAGTCAATTTCATGGTGTTTTGTTTTATGAGAATATCTGTCTCATAATTATAGGCAATCCACTTATAAATAATGAAACATTTTGAACTTTTTCTTATTCTTCACTATATTGAAAAACAAATTGTTTGTAAAACATCAACTCAATAAATAAGTCAGGAAAATAACTCTGAGATATCTTTAATAGAACATGAAAGTCCTCCTTTAAAAAATCCTTAATTATTAGAAATAAAAATTTTAAAGAAGGGATTATTGTCTCAGTGAAACACTAAAGAATGAAATCTTTAGCCAAGAGTGGTATCATCAGTTCAGAAGAATATCTGTCATAAAAATCACAGTTCACAGGGCTAACAGTAAGCAATGATATATAATAAAAACATTCCCCCAAAATGGTAGATAAAGTTCCTGGGAATGATGATACTCTTTGACAGGTGTTTTAAAACAACACGGTAGAGTTGACTGCCTTTGCAAATCCACAGAACCAAAAACTGATTCCCTGGTCACAAAGTAGCAAAATCTCAAATAATTTTCTGCTAGGTATCTATGATAGTAAGTGACTACAAAATTAAGCAATTCTTTATTTCTTGAGCTGGTATTCCAACATCTTTTGAATGAGACCTGACTACAAAGCTTTGGTAATGTAAGTGGTATTTAAAAGTTGGTTTTCATATTACTTTGTTTCAGAGATCAGAAAAAAAATAGTGCTTAACAATGACTCTTTTTTAACACTTGGCAATTTTTCAAAATACTCATCCTCAAATTTCAGTCATCGTCCAACCATTTCTTCTCACTACTGCCTGACCCCATCACTCCAACAAATACAACTCCATTGTTTCAAACAATGGAAATCACTGAATGCATAGTTGATAAGAGATGACAAAAGAATAACAGAAAAATTCTAGGTGATTAATATTTTGGATTCTATGAAAATACTTCAGAAAACTTGGAAAAAAATTAATAAATCCAATCTTGAATTTGTTACTTAGAATTTTTAAAGCTTTAACCAAATCTAAAATAAGTACCACAGAAACTGATCTGACAGATTAGGATTAGCGGTTTCTTCTACAGATATGGTTGAATTATTACAGTGTCATTAATAGAGACTAGCAGTGAAGCTCTTACTGAAATACAGGATCAAAGGGTCAATGAAGAAATCACCTCTGAAACTCTCTTCCCCTGGCATTTACCATTCAAAGATACGTGCAGACAGATAATAATGTAAATCAGTAATAAAACTTTACAAGAGAGATTATTCTAATTTTGAACTCAAACACCTTTGGAGCAATGCAGCATGTCTCTGTAGACTATGAAAAAAGAAGAAAGCCTCTTTAGCCTAAATTTCAGGTTAATCAATTTGTATTTTAAGAAACCTTACTTAGCCTATCCCATGGAACTCATCCAAAAGGAATATTTATTTGTTAGTATTTGGTTTTTACCTACCTGTATATTAATCTTAAAAATGTATCCATTTTAAAAACATATTTTAATAACCAATGAATTATTCTTAAATTATGAAATGGGTTTTTTTGCAATGAAGAGCCAATGTATAACCGCACTTACAGAAAATAAGGATTTCACTTACAAATGTCCAGCCATTTAAATTAAATCATAGGTTGGTATTACATATATAGAACATTATTAAATTTGGTAATGTGTCGCACATATCAAGATAACAATTTAAATTTATTCTGTTCAAACCACTAACTTAAAATGGCAGTCAACAAAAATTTCTAATAGTGGCTTTCAAGAAACCTCTCAGGTAGAGATTACAGAGGCAAAGACCCAGGTTTTTGTTCTTATTTTCTCATTATTCCATTGTGATACTAAAAAACAAAGAAGTCTAATGAAAAATAAAATGCTCAGGATTAGGGTTAGGGGTTAGGATTAGGTCCACGAGAAGATTCTTTATAACCATATTTAATTAAATACACATCAAAAAAGTAAACTATCACATAAATGTCATTTTATATGGTCAAAGCTTATATGCAACTGAACTACAACTAAGTAGAAGAAGCTTTCTTTAAAAAATAATTCTTAGAAGTTTTTTTTTTTTTTGGTGCTGGGGATCGAACTCAGGGCCTTGTGCTTGCAAGGCAAGCACTCTAACCACTAAGCTAATTTCCCAGCCCCACTTAGAAGTATTTTAGAAGAATACTAAAATGCCAAATCATTCAACACCCAAGGAAGATCTCAGCTTTTCCAATGTCAGCTAAGCAACTCACACCTACTCACAAGGTTGAGGTTTTACTCTTTTGTTTGAAAATGCCTGAGAGCTGTGGAAGGGTGGAAAGATGAGATGCTAACTAAATACATCATCAGTAGCTCTTGAAGTTGGTAGATATGTCCTTTCAAAAGGAAAAAATATTCCCATAGGTACTCTTCCAAATACTATTTTGGTTTTTTAATAAGAAATTTGCCTGTATTAAAGTGAGAAAAACTGTTTTATAATTAAGATCTACAGTTAACTGACTTCTAGGTTGACCTAATAATTCTGCTAAAACTGAATCTATAAAATATTTTCTTGTCTTAATCTAATTTAATGAAGTATATTAAAAATATTGTCATTTGCCACTACTTTAGATATAACTACACAGCAGATATTTATAAAAATGAATTACTTTTCATCCATGCGGCTTCTCATTTTCTTCAGTTTCTGCATGATGCTACTGGTTTCACTGCTGGAGATTGAAATGGGTGAAGGACTGCGGGTCTCCAAATCAGTTGGACCAGGACTAGTTGCTTTGTTATTCTTTGTATTATCATCGTCACTATTGGATTCCTGAAAACAAAAAGAAGCAAAAGTTTATTGGACTTTGTAAGTATCTTGAAGAGATTTTAAACACTGTCAGTTCAAAATTAAGTTTAAACTCAAAACAATGTTTATAATAGTTGAAATCCAGATTATTACTTAAAAGACAAAAACATCACACCTAAAAATGGCTAAGGGATAAATTTTTGTTATGTACATTTTTACCAGAGGTTGGCTGCTTGTTTTATTTCTTTCTATCTATTCATCTCTCTAGAGAATATAATACCTGTAATGGTAGAAAGAGAAAGAGGGGGAGAGAGAGAGAGAGAGACAGAGACAGAGAAATTAAAAAGAACTCCAGAAAAAAATCCAAAAACAAGCTGGGCATGGTAGTGCATTCCTGTAATACCAGCACTAAGGAGGCTGAGGCAGGAGGATCACCATGGGTTTGAGGTCAGCCTGGGTCACACAGTGAGTTCAATGCCAGCCTGACCCACATAGAGAAACCCTGTCTTGAAAAACCAAAAAGGGAAGAAAAAATAAACAATAAAAAAAGGAAAGAAATCTCAAACCCTTCTACCAGTAGTAATCTAGTATCTACATGTCCTCTCTGATTTTTTAAAGTTGATTCACTCAAAAGGAATATAAAATTAGACACTCTTGACAATTTAAAACACACAGTATGGCACAAAGAATGAACAGAAGATATAAACATTTTAAACATACAGTAGACAGATTTTCCTATTAAATGTTCACAAATTAAAGTTCATCCCCGGAATATCTTATACCAAAAAGCAAGAAAGTACTCAAGACTGATGGGCTGTACCAAATGGACACAGAAATCTGTATGAAAGAGCACTACTCTTTCATTTTGTTTTCTGTACATTGAACTCAGGGATTTTGCACAGAGCTACATTCCCCACCCTACCCCAAACCCCTTTTCTCTGAGTCAGGGTCTTGTTAAACTACTAAATTGCCCAGGCTGGGCTCAAATTTGTAATCCCGCTGCCCAGCCTCCCGAAGTATGGGGATTACAGGAGTGTGCCACCACACCTAGCTGTGAAGAAGCTTTTAATGGTCCGATTTGGGACAAATTGAACAACAAACATACAATGATTGTAACAGACTGTGAGTACAACAGGAACTCATGAGTTACACTGATGTAGATAGAAGAAAAATTAAAATTTAACAGAACATTTACATAGTCTCAAAATGCGTCTATGCAAAATAATTATTAATTATAAAAGAAAAGACAACAAGTTTACAGTAAAGCCTGACAGACACTGCTTTAATCAAATGATCAAGGCAACATTATCAATGGGGTCACTCAACATCAAGTGCCACCTAATAGACTGTAAGAACTCAGGGCATCACTTCCATTATATTCCTGCCATAGATATACAACCTGAATCTAACCATGAAGAAAGAGCAGACAAAACTCAGTTAAGGAATATTCTACAAAATAATTGTCACAGAATCTTTTAATGTGTGAAAGTCCTGAGAGCCAAAGAATTTTTCCAGACTGAAGAAGACTAAAGAGACACAAAAGCTAAAATGCAATGTCATTTTGAAGTTACTTTTGCTATAAGGAACACTATTGTGACAAATGGAGACATTCATTTAAAAAGGTCTATAGATTATATGGTAATAATGTGTCAATGCTAATTTGGCAATTTACCATGGTATGACTAAGGAAAACAGAATTACCTGTACCGTGTTTGAAATTATTTCAAAATAGAGAAAAATAGTGATTTTAAAAATTATACTACCATATAGTTTTGGGTTTCACAACACTCTACAGATACTTCATAGTATCTCAGAATAGATCCAAATTTTGTTCTTACCTAAATATCTTGAGACCTGTTTTATTATATTAAAACTGGATAGATGAAATAAGTATCATATAAAGAGGAAAAGAGTCACTTGTATAAATTCTTTTTTTTTTTTTTTTTGGTGCTGGCAATCAAATTCAGGGCCTTGTGCTTGCGAGGCAAGTGCTCTAACCACTGAGCTAAATCCCCAGCCCCACTTGTATTAATTTTGAAGAATATATTTGGATTGTTAAGACCAAAGCTTCCTATTCCAATTTAAATTGTTCATGAGTGGAAAACATTTTAAGTTAATATAAGATTCGTGTGTCCTTTTCAAAATAGGAATAGTCTTACAGAGAGGGGTAGGGAATTCTCAGTACCATAAACAAAAAGACACATATACAGAGCTTTATCCTACTTCATTTTATATCACACTGTTTGAATATACATAGTCATCATATTAGAAAATGAGGCAGGGTATTAGTATGCTACACGGGACAGAAAATAAACTAGGAATAACTCCATGTAATTTACCAATTTATTCTCCCCTGCAGACTTCAGCTTCTCCTGCAGTTTTATAGTGGTCTGTCGGATCCTTTCTATCTCTTCTTGCTGCTTAAGAATCAGTTGTCTTTCCTTCCGAGCTGCCTTATTGGCTTCTTGAAGACGTTTTATTTCTGCCTAAGGTTTGAAGAGTTAGGCAAGGGATTAAGATTTGAAACAGATAAGTCCAAAGTAATATTTTAAAAAGAAAAATCCAACAATCGCACATTATAAATAAATATATATAGTATTTAAAGAAAAACACAATAACACTGAAAAATTTCAATTTAGCGAAGGAGAAAAAGTCATACATAACCCCATCATTCTAAGATTATTTAAGACAATCCTTTCATTTAAAAAATTATAATTAAAACACACTGATAATTTCATGGTTCTTCTTAAGCTTAATATATATCCTCCACATTTTCCACAACAGTTGCATATCAAGTAAACTTACTAAGGTAATGCTGAACTCTTAGACTCTTACAATTTTTAACTATTTGAAATAATGATTTAATACCTGTAACTGTTTCATGCTATGGAACAGTTTGTAGGAGAGATTCCCAAAAGTAGAACAAACAAGTAAAAGAAGATATACCATTTTATGGCCCTTGAACGTTTTTAGAACTGTAAGACCAGGCATGGGGCGCATGCCATAATCCCAGGAACTAGAGAGGATGAGGCAAAAGGACTGCAAGTTCGAGTCTAGCCTGGACAACTTAGTAAGACCTCATCACAAAATAAAAAATAAAAAGGGCTGCTATGTAGCTCAGTGGCAAAGAGCTTACCTAGCATGTGAGTGGTGCTGGGTTCAATCCCATCACCCCCCAAAAAATTGCTTTCAAAAAGGATTTTTCCCCCCACTTAACAATGTAACCAGACACATTTAAGACTACACTGCAACACCCCAAAAACTCTACCAAAAGACTTCTAGATTTGATAACCAAATTCAGTAGTGTAGCTGGGTACAAAGTCAACAGTGAAAAATCAATAGCACTTCTGTACACAAATAACAGACTCACTGAGAGAGAAATTAGGGAAATAAGACTATATTGTTGGGTGCTAAGTAAATTGGGCAAAAGATGATACACTTCACTGCCAATAATTGTTAAAATTTAACAAAGACGGTCCTTTCTTTCATAAATTTGAGGTGTGATAAAAAATACAGTGAATGGGGCTGAGGATTTAGCTCAGTGGTTAGAGTACTTGCTTAGCAAGCATAAGGCCCTGAGTTTGATCCCCAGTACCAAGATAACAACAACAACAACAACAACAAAAAGCAATCTTAAAATACAGTGAATGATAAAAAATTTTAAAAATTTATTGTAGTAAAAGACACACTGCCATTAATCCCCTTCAAAATACCCTTCCCCCTTTGCCTGGAACACCCTTATCTCATTGTTCTTGCTACTGTTTGAAACATTTCTGGAAGTTCTCTTTCATGACTGTCTTTAGCTGCTGTTGTAGCTGGCTGTCTTGATGCCCTGAAGCAATTCGAAATGTTTACCTTTCATGGTCATTTTAACTTTTGGGAAGAACCACAAGTTGCACGGTGCCCGATTTGGTAAACAAAGTAGATAAGGGCAAATCATAAAGTTTTCATGAGGCTGCCTTTCTATTGGATGGCAATTGGCAGCAGCATTCACCGTATTTTTTATCACACCTAGAAAACACTCATAAAAGAAGACTTCTGCAACTGCTTCAGAAAGCAGCAAGCATGATGGTATGCAGAGCAAGGGGGGTTAATCGCAATGCGTCTTTTACTATAATAAATTTCTTAAATGTAAACACTCACCTTGTAGTTCGATCACACCTCATAAATATCTCTTATCAATGAAGTAAGCGTAATAAAGACATTAAAATTTTCACTTGGCACTATGTTTGAGAGATTTTCTGAAACTATCAGAAAATGTAGCGAAGTACGTAATAAAGACTCACATTATAAAACTTAAAATTAACAACTGTTAACACTGTCATATTTTCTTAGTTATTAATTAATAAAGAAGTACGTTACAAACTTGGAATATGTAGAGAAATAAAACACTATAAAGAAAATTAGTCTACAATACTGTGCTCTGACTACTCAGAGGTAACCATTATGGAATCTGTACATTTCCTTCTTTTTAAATTCTTCCACAAATATTTGTACTTTCTTGCAAAGAAACATGTACTGTTTGGTTTTTATGTTTTAAAATACTTTATAAATAATATCATATGTATATGTTTTCAGTCTGACTTTGTTTACTAGATATTGCCATTTTTTGATGCTGGGGATCAAACTGAGGACCTTGCCCATTTGAAAACAGTGCTCTTTGACTGAACTACATCCTCAGTCCACATACTACTGCTTGTGCTATCTCTCCATGTTTAAGTTTTTTTGTTTTTGTTTTTTACTATTACAAATAGCCCTACAAAGAACAGTCTTACTTTTTTTGTTTCCTTGGCAACAAGATCAAATTCTCTGGAGCAGATACTCTCAAAATGTGGTCCATGAGCAACTGGGTCTCCCTGAGGCCCTTTCAGGGAACTCACATGGTCAGACTCATTTTGTTATACTCAGACATTCTTTGTTCTTTTCCATTCTCATTCCCTCATAAGTATACAGCAGCTTTGTATGAATTTTAAGAAAATAACTAGATGTTCTAAAACAACAAAAGAAACTTGTGAAAAACATAGTATTTAGATTTTTGTAAACTTCTTTATTGTCTGGCTTGCTTTTTCTTAGCATTATACATTGGTCAATTGTAAAACATTGGTTCACTGTGTTATACAGGTTTTCCCAATGTTAACACATTTCATTATACAATATTAAAAAAAAATCACACTAATTAATATCACCATTAACGTCAAAAGAAAAATTATATAGTAGTGGTGGCAGATAAAATTTTTCGAAGTTCTGACTTTCACTTGAAAGCTTGAATTTTATCCCTGGCAACAAACACCATCATTCGTTTTTGTTGAAGTAACAGGCACACTGTTCATTTTTGAGAAATTATTGTCAAATAACCAAATCTAAGTAAGCGTAGCTTGCCTGTGAATCATGCTAGTTCAGCCTGCAATTCAGACAGTTGCACAAATACTTTTCCTTGAGTTAATCACTGTACTCTGATATCTAGCAAATGTGCTTAATTTTAGGCTTCCCACTGCTATCACAAAGCGTATGAAAAAGACATGTACTCAAATGTCAAAATAAACTTGATAATTTTTACTACCTAATCAAGACATAATTAAGCAAACCTTGCTTTTTTTTTTTTTTTTGTGGTGACGGGGATCGAACTCAGGCCCTTGTGCTTGCAAGGCAAGCACTCTAACCACTGGGCTAAATCCCCAGCCCCCAAACCTTGCTTTTTTAAACTGCAACTGTGTGGTAGTCAAGAATATGATGATTACCAATACAATCTGGTGGCCCCAATTTATGCTAAGCCACCAGTAGTTTTACTCAGCATTGTTTCTCTGTCATTTAATATAAATGCTGACACAATGAAAAGGGAAAATTCAGATTCCAGTACTTTTTTTCTGGTGCTAGAGATCGAACCAAGGGCCTCACCCATGCTAGGCAAATGCTAAATGAGCAACACCCTCAGCCATTCCCAGTATCATTACAAAAAGTTTCCATCTTCTAAACCTGTGAAAGGGTCTCAAGGACACCCAGAGTTCCACAGAGTACATTTTCGGAACTTCTACTGGCTTATATCAAAGCTTCTGAAGCAATCAATGTGTACATTTATCCAGGTTGAACCTATACAAAAGATGAGACTTTTCTAAGGAATTCTAGGGAGAAAAGGTTGCTATGATTTGGATAAGTGTCCCCCAAAGACCCATGTGTGGTCACTAGCCTGTAGTATTACTAGATGGTGGTAGATCCTTTACAAGGTAGGGAAGTTAGGTCACTGGGGGTGTGTGTCCTTGAAAGGGGTATCAGGAACTCAATTCTTTACATCTCTCTCTCCACTTCCTAGCTATTTTGAGGTAAGCATTTTTCCCTTCCTCCTTGTGATCCTGCCAAGATATATTTAGTCTCACCAGGGCTGAAAATCAATATGGACTGGGAATGGGGATTTAGCTCAGTGGTTAGAGTGCTTGCCTAGCAAGCGCAAGGCCCTGAGTTTGATCCCCAGCACCAAAACAAAACAAAACAAAACAAAAAATCAATATGGACTGGAACCTCTGAAACTGTGAGCCAAAGTATAACTTTTATTTTATTAAACTGATTTATATCAGGTATATGTTACCATAACAGAAAGCTAACATATCTACTAAGAATAAGTGAATTGTTCAAGCTAATTGTTTGCTTTATTAAAACAGTTATTCTATGTTACATGTATGTGATCTTAGGGGAAAAAGAAAAAGGAGTAAGACATAGAAAAGTATTTTCTCCTCTTTGGATACAGTTGCACCAAGTTACTTATAGCCATCTCATAGTACATATATTCTTATACTCTGGTACTTTTCTTTTTTTTTTTAATTTTTATTTTTACCAAGAACATGTATTGGTACATTGTATACACAATGATCATAATCAACATGGTTATTTTGTACCTGTACATGATGTATCTTGGTTTTCCCCCCCTTCCCCTCCCTTCCCTTCCACTCACCCACCCTTCCCTACTGGCAACAAGTTTATTTACATTTTTCCATTTTTTTTCCCTTTCATCTTACTTTTTTTTAACCTTCTTTTTGAGTTCTTTATATACCCTTTTCCCTATCCAGTTCTCCTCTTTTGAATACTATCTTTTTGTTTTTACATAATATCTTTTATACCCCTTTGTCCTTATTTACAGTTGTTTCTCATATCAGAGAAATAATTTGATGTGTACTGATAAGAGTCTGATTTATTTCACTTAATAGTATGTTCTCAAGGAACAACCATTTACATACAAATGACTCTAGTTTATCCTTTATGACGGTGTAGTACTCCATTGTGTAGAAAAACCACATCTTCTTTAGCCATTCATCAGTTGTTGGGCATTTAGGTTGTTTCCAAGATTTAGCTATTACAAATTGTGTTGCTATGAACATGGTGGTGCATACGTCCTTGTGGTATGATGATTTTAATTCTTCTGGGAAGATCCCCAGTAGGGGAATAGCTGGGTCAAATGGAACCTCCAGTTGTAGTTTTTTGAGGAATCTCCATATCGATTTCCACAGTGGCTGGACCAGTCTACATTCCCACCAACACTGGAGGAAGGTTCCTTTTTCCCCGCAGCCCCACCAGCACTTGTTACTGGTTGATTTCTTGATAATAGCTATTCTTTCTGGAGTGAGATGGTATCTTAGTGTTGTTTTGATCTGCATCTCTCGAATGGCCAATGATGTTGAACATTTTTTCATATATTTATTTGCTATTTTTATTTCTTTGTCTGAGAAATGTTTATTCATTTCAGATGCCCGTTTTTGGATAGGGTCTTTAAATTTGGGGGGTTTGATTTTTGTGAGTTCTTTATTTATTCTAGATGTTAGACCTTTGTTTGAGGGACAGCTGGCAAAAATTTTCTCCCAGTCTGTGATTTTTCGCCCCACTCTATTAGTAATTTCTTTTGCTGTGCAAAAGCCTCTTAATAGGATGTGGTCCCAAGCATTGAGTCTTGTATTGTTTCCCGTGCAGTCTGAGTTCTGTTCATAAGTATTTTTCCCACCCCTATGTCTTCGAGAGTTCTTCCTATTTTATTCTCCAGGAGATTTAGTGTTTGTTTTAATGTTTAGATCTTTGATCCATTTTGATTTTAGCTTAGTACATGGTGAGAGACATGTATCTAGTTTTAGTTTTTGGCATGTGGTAAGCCAATTTTTCCAGCACCATTTATTAAAGAGGCTGTCTTTCTTCCAGTGAGGATGTTTGGCTCCTTTGTCGAAGATGAGGTATTTGAGTGTGTTTGGAGTTATTTCTGTATCTTCTAGCCTGTTTCATTGCTTCTCGGGTCTGTCTTCGTGCCAATACCATGCTGCTTTTATCACAGAAGCTTTATAATATAATTTCAAGTCGGGGACTGTGATGCCCCCTGCCTTATTCCTGTTGCCCAGAATTGTTTTTGCTATTCTTGGTCTCTTCTGGTTCCAGATAAATTTCATGACTGCCTTTTCTAATTCTGTGAAGTATGTAGTTGATATTTTGATTGGAATTGCATTAAATCTGTATAGTAATTTAGGAAGTATGGCCATTTTCACTATGTTGGTTCTTCCTACCCATGAACATGGGATATCTTTCCATTGTCTGAAATCCCTTTCAATTTCCCTTTTTAGAGTACTGTAGTTTTCAATGAAAAGATCTTTTACTTGTTTTGTTAGATAGATCCCTAAGTATTTCATTTTTTTCGATGCAACTTTGAAAGGAATATCTTCTGTTATTTCTTTCTCAGTGAGTTTGTTATTGGTATATAGGAATGCTATTGACTTTTGGGTGTTGACTTTGTATCCAGCTACGCAACTGAATTTAGTTATTAAATCTAGCAGTTTTTTGGTGGAATTCTTGGGGTCTTCTATGTAGAGTATCATGTCATCTGCAAACAATGATAGTTTAACTTCTTCCTTTCCTATCTTTATCCCTTTTATTTCTCTTGCCTGATTGCTCTGGCTAATGTTTCTAGAACTATATTGAATAATAGTGGTGATAGTGGACAGCCTTGTCTTGTGCCAGATTTTAGTGTGAAAGCTTCAAGTTTCTGACCATTTAGTCTGGTGTTGGCCATTGGTTTGTCATAGATGGCTTTTATCAGATTTAGATATATCGACTGTCTACTCCTAATTTCTGTAGGGTTTTTATCATGAATGGGTGTTGGATTTTATCAAATGCTTTTTCTGCATCTATTGAGATGATCATGTATTTCTATAATGCAATCTTCCAAGGGTATACTTGGATCAAACCTTTTTTTGCATATTTACTTCTAAAAGGTCTGAAATATTACACACAGGAAAATGAGTCACTCAAACTGGAATTAAACATGTTTATCAGTTTGCCCTATTTATTTCAATTCTGTTTCAAAAATCATTACAGATGAGGGAGGGGTTGGGGATTTAGTTCACGTGGTAGAGTGCTTGCCTAGCAAGTGCAAGAGCCTGAGTTCAATCCCTAGCAACCCTCTCTGCCAAAACATAACAGATGAAACCAAACTCCATCATAATCCCTAATTTCTTCCTCAGAAGTGTATCGTTCTTGCATGAGCTTTCGTACTTTTGATGCATGAGTTATTCCACAGAACATATATTGTTTCTTTAAAAACTTTACACTAATGGTATAACACTATATTCTTTATATATTGCTTTTCTATAAAAACTGACTTTATTGTTGGGTTTAATGCTATACTGTCCAATAAGATAGCCACTAGGTACATGTGGCTAGTAACTACTCTACTGGATACACAGATACAGTATATGACCATGCTTGCTAAAATCTCTACTGGACAGTGCTGATTCTAATGTATTCATTTTCCTGTAGTATTTTAATTTTTTGCAGGTATATGCTTCTGTTATGGTTTAGATCTAAAATGTCCCTCTAAAGTCTTGTGTATTCAGAGGTAGAGCTTTTGGAAAGTGATTAGATCACAGGGTCACTATACTATCAGTGGATTAATCTATTTGAGTTCAAGGCTAAATGTGCTGTTAGGAGGTAGGGCTTGGTTGGAGGTGGGTCATTGGGGTGTATTCTTGTCCCTGAGCCTTCCCTTCACTCTTTCTGCTTCCTGGCTGTCATGGGATGAACAGCTTTCCTTTGCTATGTCCTTTACTGTGCTGTTTCTGCTTTGGAGTCTGCTGATTATTGGCTGAATTCACTGAGGCCTAGAGCCACAATAAGCCTCCATTCCTTTAAATTGCGGGTGTTGGGTATTTTATCCTAGTGACAGGTAAGTGAATCACACAAATTTGTTCCATCTATTCTCTTACTGAATATATTATTTCCATTTTCTCCAGCATGTGTGTGAAAGCTCCTCTGGGATAAACACCAAGACAGAACTGCTGAGTCATCTATTCTACCTGTTCTCAAGTAGGCACAGAAAACTACTTTCAAAGTGGTTACACCGAACAGGTACAAATCCCCTATGATGAATGTTATCACTATGTACATCTAAAAAGTACCATTAAAATAAAATTAGAAAATTAAAAAAAAAAAAAAAGTGGTTACACCGGGTTAGGGATTTAGCTCAGTGATCAGAGTACTTGCCTCAAAAGCACAAGGCCCTGAGTTTGACTCCCAGCACCAAAAAACCAAAAAATAAAACAAAAAAAGTGGTTACACCAGTAACACTCTCACCAGCTACATAGAGCTGGAATGACAATAATGCAGATTTAAGAAAGGCCCCACACTCTCTTCTGAGCATCTGTCAAGTTCTGAGGCAGCAAAGACAAAAAGTTAAGAGCTAAATTAGAAATCTGCCAAAAGCAGAGCAGAAAGAGTCTTTGTTCTAATTAAAAAAGGGTTACTTGGGTTTTAAGTGAAATCCCTGGAGGGCCACAATCCAACACAACAGGGCAAAACAGAAGTAGATGAAGTCTTAGCAGTTCTGTAACTCAATCACAACTCAGCTCAGTGGTCAGCAGTTAAACATAGTGTTAAGCGTTCAATAAAAAACTACTAGGCATGCAAAGAAAAAGGACATGATAAAAATGAATAATGTGTTCCAAAAGTATAGAAAAAAAGAAAAATGGATGAAAAGGTAAAAAATTTCACAAAAATTAAAATCTACATAAAACAAGATGGGTATTATAGAACTAAAAAAATGATCAGGGCCGGGATGTGGCTTAGTGGCATGGCGCCTGCCTGGCAAGCGCGAGGCCCTGGGTTCAATTCCTAGTACCAAAAAAGACTCAAATAAGAAAAGACCAAAAAAAAGCCCCTTAATAAAAAAATGATCAAATTAAGAACTCACTGGATAGATTTAACTATACACTGGACAAAGCAAAAGACGTATTAAAGAATTTAAACAGGTTAATAAAAATTGTCTAAAATGAAAAATAATGTTTTTGTTTCAAGAATGAAATGAAAACAAAACAGCAAAAAAAGAGATGTGGCAAATGGTTACAAGCTTAACTTAAACCTAATTAGAGTCCTTAGAGGAAAGGAGAGGAAGAATGGGGAAGAAAGAAAATATGAGGAAGTAATTTTTGAAAAACTGGAAAAGAAAATAACAGATTCATAAAACCCTGAATAGGAGTAATACAAGGAAATCGTATCTAGATACATCATATTAAAACTATTTTTGAAAAAAAATCTAAGATAGTTGGGCATGGTGGCACACATCTATAATCCCAGCACTCTGGGAAGCTGAGACAGGAAGAGCAAGCGTTTGAGTCCAGCCTGGGCAATTTAGCAATGTAGCAAGACCCTGTCTCAGAACACAAAAATGTAAAAAATAGCTCAGGATGTAGGGCGGTGTAAAGGCCCTGTGTTCCAAGTCCCCAATCCTTTTTTACCTCTAAATAAATCCAAAGACAAATTAAAAAAAAAATTTAAGATGAACCTACAAAAGAACAACATTAAGACAGTTCTGTCCACAAAATAATGCAAAGCAATAAACAACTGATAACTTTAAAAGTGCTCAAAGAAAATAATTTTAGGGGCTGGGAATTCAGCTCAAGTGGTAGAGTGCTTGTCCAGCAACCACAAGGCCTGAGTTTGATTTCTAGCACCTCCCCCCAAAAAGAAAATAATTCTACACCTATTAAAATACCCTTTAAAAATGATTACACAAATATATTTTCAAGGTAAGAAAAAATGTGCTATTATAATGGCATGCAATGAAATACTATATATCAAAATGTAAAACTTTGTACTTTAAAGGATACTATTAAGAAAGTGAAAAGAAACACTGAAGAATGGGCAAAAATGTTTATAAATTTTTTCTTCTACTTTACAAACAGAAAGTTATTATAACACTGTAGAAAGTTATTCACCAAGTTTAAGAAAAACTTATTTTAAAACTTTTTTAGATTAAAAAGAGAAAATTTCTTTTTTAAAAAATAAAGCTCACACAAAAAAAATAAAGCTTACAAATTTTTAAATTTATATAATCAGTGCTATTTACTGGAATGAATTCATTTTAAAAAGCTGATAATCTCAATAACTCAAATAACTTCACAAATCATCTGACACAGTAGCTAGTCTTTGACAAAAGGTCAATTAAGGGAAAGAAAACTAGAATCTGTTGAATACTCACCAGGTAATTTGAAAGACACTATATATATGTTACCTCATTTAACCCTCAGGACCATTTTATGAAGTATAATCTCACTCTTACAGCTGAGGAAATTAAGTCTCAGAGAGTTACTTAAACTTGACCACGATTACATTGTTGCAAGTGACAAAGCTAGAATTTAAACAGTATCAACTAACACTGAGTACTTAATATTGTGTCAAGTCCTACTCTGTTTATGTTTTAACTCACTTGTTCTTCCCAACAACCCTATGAAGTATGGTAGCATTATTACTCTCATTTTACAGATGAGGAAGTAAGACACAGAGAAATTAAGTAACTTGTTCAAAGTTATGAAACTTAAAATTAGGGAGTTGGGATGTTAGCATAGGTCAGTGACAGCGAATCTTTTATAGCTTTCAATGCTTCAAACAGCCTGCTGCAGCACACATCCCATAGGTTCACCACCACTGGCACAGGCAGCCTGACTCCAGAGTCTGAATTCTTAACCACCACACTTCTATTACCATACACACTATTGCTTCCCCAGAATTCAAAACCAAGGTCTTTCTAAATCCACTAAGCAAATGTCAATATTTAATTAGGGTATTATGAAAATCTAGAGAAACAATGATTAAAAAGTTAATCCAAATGCCAGGTGCGGTGGCACATGCCTGTAATCCCAGCACTCAGGAGGTTGAGGCAGGACAATCACCGTGAGTTCAAGGCCAGCCTGAACTACATAGCGAGGCCCTCTCTCAAAACAATAATAAAAACAAAACTATACAAAGGCAGAAAACTTGATTATATATTAAGTTAGGAGTGATACAATTCTAAGAGAAATAGGTTAGATTATCGAGGAACCCCTCTTTATAAAGCTCTACAGGCATACACAGTGTGAACATCAACTGAATCTCATTTAAGGCAATAATAAGAAAAAGAATTAAGGCAAACTAATAGCTTCCACACACTAAACTGCCTTAAGATAAACTGTCTTGTAAGGGTGCCTTTCCTAACATACCTTTTCTTGCTGCAATCTTAAAAGCAAACCACGCTGTTTCTTCCGGAGTGGAGGCATTTTGTCATCCTCTCCTTTGTCTCGTAGATGTCTGCAAATAATATTTTTCATTGAGACAAAGTTGACTGGATTTATAATTTCAAGAATTCTTGTTATCACTATGTGTATCTAAAATGTACCATTAAGATAAAATTTTTAAAAAATCACCAAAATTCCTCTGTTCAAGAAAAAAATTTAACTACTGAACAGTCTATAAAATAACATTTTCAGGGTTGGGGATTTAGCTCAAGTGGTAGAGGGCTTGCCTAGCAAGTGCAAGGCCCTGAGTTCGATCCCCAGCACCAAAAAAAAGTAAAAAAAATAAAAATTTCATATGTCAAAAATGGTTGCTATACACAGCAATTTATTTCCCAAGCAAGTATTTTACTGAGTATATAATATATGCAAGACTACATCCTTTAAAGACTGAAAGTCTTGAGTGAAGTAATACTGAAAAAGAATTATGTTTAAAACAGGAACATAAAACGAGAGTCAGAGTAATAAAAGAGAAATGAAATGAAATGAAAATGTTATATGCGTAGGTATAAGGTCTTGAAAGTAATACAAATCAATGATTGTTGTCATATTCCTGGCTTGAGAAACTGGGATAATGAAATCAAATTTAACGAGGGAAAGTTGGGGATGTGGCACAGTAGTGAAGTGGATGCTCATTAGCATACACAAGGCTCTGGGTTCAATTCCCAGCACCACCAGGACAAAAAGAGGAAACAAAAATATTTTAAAACATTTCCTTTTTATGAAAGAAACAACAGTGAAAATTATGCTCATTGAAAGAACTTACTTTTTTTGATGCTCTAGCCAGGCTAATTCAGCTTTAGTTTTTTCCTTCAAGGCCTTTTCACGGAGACGTAGAAGTGAAGATTGGTGAGCTGCTCTCATTTCCTCTTCTTTCATATACTGTCGAACCATCTCCATAGTAAATTTAGAAAAGCTGTCTTGTTCTCCTGAGAACGGCATGCTCAGTTCCTAGAGTTTATTTCAAGTATGTCACCTTTTGGATTTAACTTCATTAAAAAGAGATATGCATCCACAGAAAAAATTATGAAGCCAAGTGTGGTACCACACCATTACAAAAAGCTTTTTAATCCCAGCTACCTGGAAGACTGAGGCAGAAGGATCATTTCAGAACACAAGTTTGAGACCAACCTAAGCAACAGAGTAAGATCCCATCTCAAAAATAAACAAAATATAAAACCATGAATGATGTAAGAGAACACTCAAAAGGGCACATGAGAGGGATTAATGTTCATCTGCAAATTTATTTAACAAATAAAATCTTAATGAATAATTATTGCAAGCCATGTACTGTCTTAGGGCTATAGCTGGGTAAGAATTTGGGTAAGCTGGGTAAGAATTTGGGTAAGCTGGGTAAGAATTTGTTCCTGTTATCCAAAAGGCATACAATTTGGAAAGAGTGAATGTAAATTTTTAAATGGAATCAAATGTTAAAAGAGTGAAGCAAAATAAAAGCTAAAGAGATAACACTAACTCAGCTCCTCAAAGGCCTTATTTCATTTTAGGGAATAATTTTATATTCTACTTTGTAAGGAAATTGAGGTCAGATTTTATAGGGAAAAATATAAAAGTGATTAATTTAGGAAAATAATTCTGGTAGTTGGCAACTGAACTCAACATAAAATGTGTCCTCCTATCTTTGAGAGTAAATCAGCAAACTGAAACACACCTTGGTAGAAGACAGCGTAGTCTTGTCTGGGGACGGTTCTTCATCAGAGTCATCATGATGGCCTCTTTTCTTTTCCATGTTAAATCTACGATGACTCTCAGAAGGTAGTAAAGATCGAAATGATTTTTCTTCTATTTCATCTTCTGTCATGGATTCATCAAATTTCAGGGAATATTCTGTTGCAACAGAAGTTGAATCTAAGAGATTAGGGAGAACGTAGATTTTAACATTATAACAGTTCCCAGTAGATATTTTATTAGCAGCCCATTTGCCTTTTTCTGGGACAACATAAATTCATAGAACTGACCACTAGCAACAAATAGGCATGGACCAATAAACTAAATTCATTTACTGAAAAAAATCTCTACAATACCTAGAAACACTAGGATAAGAAATATGGTAAAAGATTAATGTACTTCATATTTAAATATGTTTTACATATTCATGAGAAAACCACTAACACACCTATAAAAAAATGGTCAAGTGCTTCACAAAGAAAATGTAAACAGTCAAAGAAAAGGAGGGGGGAGTTAAACACAGGCAACAAAGAAATGATTAAATTACCTTTTTGAAAAACTGGTTAAATCCATACTTAATCAGAAACATGACAGCTCCTTCAGGTTGGTACCTGGGTGCCTTTGACACACCCCAATCTTCTGTTTACTGACTACTTCCCCACTGTCTGGTATCACATGAGGCTCCAGGTTCATTTTTATTTTCCCTGCAGCCTCAGAATGAGCCATTTCTCCAAAGAGCTCTGGTTTCTTTTACTGGAGAATATTTAGAAACCATAATCTACGAAATGGTTGTTTTTGTTACTACTAGGGAATCACTGCTTCTGAATTTGCTCAATTGACAGTGCTTAGTAATATATGCATGTATATTCACTCACCTATATATGTATGATCATGCACGCATGCATGCACACACACAAAATTATTTTTTCATCCATCCATCCAACAAGCTAAACATGAATTCATACTGATGTCTGACTCGAATTTAGTACCAGAGTTCATTCTTGTTTTCCTTTCTTGTGTGTCTGTAATTTCCCTCTCTATCACTGAGACATCTGACTCCTACTTTTCTTTTTTTTGGGGGGGGGGGGAGGAGTCCTGGGGATAGAACTCGGGGCCTTGTGCTTGCTATTTGAGCTAAATCCCCAATCCCTGACTCCTACTGTTTAATACCCATTTACTGACTTGTTCAACACCATTATATAGGTAAAGAAAATTAACTTGTGTACCTGTGAAAACCAAATTTATCAACTAAAGTACAAATTTTGGTACTGTTTCTTTTGTATTTGGCTTATAATTTCTAGTCAAAACACCATTTTCCAAAGTTATTTAGGTCAGTTCTTTGCCCTGGGATAGTTAATCTAGGCTATTGACATGACTAGACTGAGAGATGCCTAGAAAACTGGCAAAGCACATCTCTTAGTGTGACTGTGACAACATTTCCAGAGTGGGTCAGTATCTTGGTTACTGCTCTCTTGTTGCTGAAACAAAATACCTGACACCTCAAGTTGAAGGGGGAAAGGTTTATTTGGCTTACAGTTTATAGAGGTCTCCGTCCATAATCGGCTGGATCCAATGCAGGGTGGCATGGCAGACAGGCAGAAGGCAGCAAGTAAGCAAGGGGGAAGCAAAGGGGACCTAAACAGTTTCTTTCTGCCACCTATATCTTATCCAGGCTGCCAGGATTAGGAAGGTGCCAAGCCAATCAGTGGACTGATTTAGTCATCATATGCCCTTAATCTCAGCGTTACACACTCTAGATTCAGTCACCTCTGAAAAGCCCATCTGGGACCTCATGGGGCTTTGACGGGAGATCTAGGCACAAACCGTAACAGAAAGTTAGCCAACTGAGGTGGGGAGGACCCACCCAAATGTGGGCAGCACCATCCAAAAAGCTGGGACTCCAATGTAGCAAAAGGCAGCAGACGCTCATAAGTAAGCACAAGCTCAACTCTTAAGCAGGTGCATATTTTCTCTAATGCCATTGGTTATGGACATCAGACTCCAGATTCTTTAGCCTTCGAATGCAGACTTATGCAAGCCACTCTCCAAGCATCTTCTAGGCCTGCAAGCCTCACACTGGTGATGTTATCATTGTTCTCTCTTGTGCTGAGGCTTCTGGCTTCTTAAACTGAGCAGTTATCAGCTCTCTAGCTAACAGTCAGGCATTATGGGACTATACAGCTTCTGACTATGTAAGCCAGTCTAATAAATCTCCTCTTACAATTATATACACACATTATATTGGTTCTGTTCCTCCAGAGAACCCTAATATGACATGCCCCCTCATGTGATTATGCCATACATTTGTAATACAATTAGATTCACTGGTCACAAGCTGTGTTCCACCCTGGGAAGCCCTAACAGCCTGACTGTTGCGTATGTGTGTGCATCTTTAGTTCACATACATTAAATTTCCTCTTTGTAGCTGGGTATGGTGATGTACACCTGTAATCACAGCTACTCAGGAGGCTGAGGCAGGATCACCAGCTGAGGCCAGTCTGGATAACTTGAGACCTTGTCTCAAAAAGTTGGGGGGTGGTGGGGATGAGGATGTAATGGAATGTAGCTAGCTCAGTGGTAGACTATCTGCCTACCATTGCAAGGCCCTGGGTCCAAGGACCTCCCCCCCACCAAACCCTCTTTGTTGTAACAGTTTCAGCCTTTTGAGAAATGCATACGTAGCATCACACAGAACACACAAATACCGTCTGTAACTCTTCCTCCACCCTAGAAGTTCCCCTATGTATCTCCTTTGTTGTCAACTACTTTTTCCCCAGAATATGGATATCATTAATCTGTTTTTCACCCTGATAATTTTGTCTATTCCAAAATGATATAAATGAATTCATGCAACATATAGCCTTTTGGGGCTTGCTTCTTCACTTAGTAAAACTCATTTAAAATTTATCCATGTTGTTCCTTTTAATAGGTGAATCACAGTATTCAATGTACCTATTTGTTTCTTGGTTATTAGCAATTACAAACAATACTGCTATTAACATTAAGGTGCAGACTTTTTTTGAGGACATACATTTTCAAATCACTTGGCAAATAACTAGGTATGTGATGGCTGGGTTATGTGGTAAATCTTAAATGAGACTGTGGAACTGGACAGTAGCCATACCATTTTGTGTTCTTACCAGCAGTGAATGAAAGTTTGTTACCAGACATTGTGCCACCAATTTGTTATAGTTCATTAAAAAAAAATTTTTAGCCATCTAATAGGCATATTGTGGTATTTTATTGTGATGTCTTCCTTTTCCAGTCTTGAGACAGGATCCTGCTATGTTGCTCAAACTGATCTTAAGCGATCCTCAGCCTCTCATGTGCTGGGACTACGGGTATGTGCCACCACATGTGCCTCTTTCATTGTGATTTTATTTTCATTTCTTCAATGACATAAGTCATCAAAGACCCTTTTTAATATCTACCTGACATCTGTATATTTTCTTCAATGAAGTATCTGTTCAGATCTTTCATACACTTTAAAATTGACCATTGATTTTCTTATTGTTGAATTTTAAGGGTTCTTTATAGATTCTGTGTACAAGTCCTTAATGATATCTGTGACTTGCAAATATTTTCTCCCACTCTGTGGCTTATCTATTCATTTTCTTAATACTGTTCTTAACAGAGCAGAAATCTTTTATATTTGACAGAGTACAATTCATCTATTACTTTTCTTTTATGGACCACACCTCGAGGTGTTACATCTAAAAAGTCATTACCAAAGTGAAGGTCACCTAGATTTTCTCCTATGTTTTCTTCCACATATGAATTTCCCTTTTTTTTTTTTTTTTTTTTTGGTGCTGGGGATCGAACTCAGGGCCTTGTGCTCATGAGTAAAGCACTCTAATCACTGAGCTAAACCCCCAGCCCCTACATACGAATTTCTAATGGCTCAATTTCTGTTTCATGTTTGCCCTGTGAAATCTAGCTGCTTTTTGGCCTCTCTGAACTCCTGTTATTTTTTCAACTCAAGGAGACCAGTAGATGCCATGCCCTATGGCCTAGAAACCCTCTAGGCAAGTGATAGTGAACTTTAGAACTTTCAATGATACAAACAGTCCACAGTGGCACATGTGCCACAGATTCACCACCACTGCTCTAGGTAGTAAATTGGGGTAATCGAGGCACTTGTTTCATTTGCTTCCAGTCCCTTATAAATCAGCATCATTCACTGCCTGATGTACAATGCCCTGAAAACTGTTACTTCAAATGTTTTCAATAATATTTTAGTTGTTTTAGGAGGAAAGGCATATCTAGTCCTTGTTCCTCCAACATGACTAGAAAAAGCACTTCAAGTAATTTATTTTATTAATTTAATATTACATGAATAAGTCAAAAGATTACAGCTCATGATATTTCAAAACTGTCACTTGACAATTATTTATTTGTTATTGGAAGCCTGGCACCATGGTAAATATTTGAGATCCAGCATTTAAAAAAGTCACACTTGCGGCTGGGGATTTAGCTCAGTGGTAGAGGGCTTGCCTAGCAAGCACAAGGCTCTGGGTTTGAATCCCAACAGCCCCCCGCAAAAAGTCATACTTAGTTACTATTATCTATCCTTCTACAACTCACAGACATTACTGACAATTAAATTTGTCATCAGTACTTTAATTACAAACACTATTATTAATAAAATTTACTAGAGGTTAAATTTGTCCTACAGAAGAAATTGAACAAATAATTCCTCTGTTTTTATTTTTGTATATCCTTTATTTCTCTTATGATATGGAAGAGGTCATTATCAGGTCTAACCCTAATGAACCTCATGAATATCAATCTCATGAATGTTAACGGAACACTTTTTGGCAGTACTGGGATTGAACCCAGGACTTTTGTGCCAAGGTACATCCCAAACCTCTTTTTTATTTTTTATTTTGAAACAAGCACTCACTAAGTTGTTCTGGCGAGGCTCAAACTTATGATCTTCCCAGAATGCTGGGATTATAGACATGCACCACCATACTGGACTCACAAAGTAGTTTTGATTGTGTATATCTACAAAATTCTGAGCAGGCCCCGCCCCAAACATTTATAAACTATTGTATTATTCTGCTTGGGCTGCCATAACAGAAGACCACAGAATGGGTAGCTTAATCAACAGATTTTTTTCTCTCACAGTTCTGGAAGATAGAAGTCCATATGCAAAGTGCCAGCAGGGTTGGACTGGAAAGGCCTCTTTTCCTGGCTGACAGATGCCACCTGGCTGGGTCCCTCACACGGCCTTTTCTTTGAGAGCATACTCCCGGAGCCTCTTCTTCTCATAAGGGCACCAGTCCTACAGAATTAGAGGTTTACCCTAATGACCTCGTTTAACCTTAATTACCTTCTTAAAGGCCCTATCCCCAAATGGACATGTAAGTGAGGGCTTCAACATAGCAGTTTTACAGGGAGGCATAATTCAGTCTATAACATTTCATCCTCTGCCAGCCCCTCAAGTTCATGTCCTTCTCATATTAAAAATACATTCACCTCATTCTAACAGTCCCAAAAGTCTTTATCAAAGCAACAATTCCAAATCCAAAGTCCCATCTAAATATTATCTAAATTAGTATGATTGTTAATCACAACTACTAACTTGATTGGCTTGAGATACACTTGAGAGATTAGTAAAGCATACTTCTGGGTGTGTATGGATGGGTCCATGACCTTGGGGGACTGCACCTACTTGCTGGCCCTTTCTCTCACTTGCTCTGGCTTCTGGCTGCCACGATATGAGTATCTTTCCTCCTATATGCAGTTTTACCATGTCCCTCTTCCATGTTTCTGCTTTTGAGCTAGCCAACTATGGACTGAAACTTCTGAAACACCCAAAATAAATCTTTTCTCCTTTATGTTGTGATGTCAGGTAGTTTGTCCCAGCAATGAAAAACTAATACAATTACATATAGGTGAAATTCAAGGTAAGATTCCATCCCGAGGCAAAAATTCCTATCTAGCTGTGAACCTATAAAACCAGAGAAATTATGTCCTTCCAAAATACACTGACGGGACAGGCAAAGAATAAATATTATCCAAATGGGAGAAAGTAGCTAAGAAGAAAGAGGTATAAGTTCCAAACAGGTCTAAAGCTTGGCAAGGAAAATTCCATTAGACCTTAAGACTAAAGAATGATCTTTGACTTATTGTTCTGCCCTCTGGACCCATCGTGATGGCAGCTTCACCTTCTGGGCCCAACAGGGTGGTAGCCTTGCCTTGTAGGTCCACTAGAGCAGTAGCACCCACACTCTCAGTCCCAGGGGCAGACTGGCCCCTGAAAACAAGGAGATGGGTGTTCATATCTATAGCCAGGTCTCTTTTTTTATTTTTTTTTTTTTTTGGTGCTGGGGATTGAACTCAGGGCCTTGTGCTTGCAAGGCAAGCACTCTAACCGCTGAGCTAAATCCCCAGCCCCAATAGTTCACACACACCAGTGCCACCTGTAGTTGATTAAGCTCCAGTCAAAGGAGAAAAGGGGTAAGTGAGGAAGTCTCTATATCATGTCTTCTATAAAGCGGACTACTTGCACATCAACTAGTAGTCAAGCACAGAAGCAGCAACTGGCTACAAAAGTCACTTGTAAGAGTATGCCTTCTACTTGAGGAGTGAGGAACCTCATCATTACCGACCTAGTATTGTGGCACTCCATGAAATTAGACGTTACCAGAATTCCCCTGAATTTTTGATTCACAAATTCTTCTTTCAGCATCTGGTAGAAGAAATTACTCAGGACTTCAAAATACATCCGCACTTTCAAAGTATGGTTAGTGGTGCTCTACAAGAGGCAAAAGAGGCCTCTCTAGTTGGCCTTTTTGAAAACACCAAACTGTATTCTATCCATAACAAACATCTTATTATTATGCCAAAAGACATCTAACTAGCACATGGTATAGAGAATGTGCTTAAGAAGTTACCATGACAGGAAACATTTCATTCTCAACACAGACAGACAGACAGACAGACAGACAGACAGACACACACACACACACACACACACACACACACACACACAGACACACACACTTCTTCCCATTTACTGCCAGTTCTGAACATTAGATATTTTTCACTATGAGATCCAAAGGACCTAAATATAGGATCACAAGTAGAAAAACAGGGGACTAAAATCAGGTATTCGCATGTTTCCATTTTCATTTGCTATGAACTTTTAATATAAAAGTGGGGATGTAAAGCACTAATTCAAATCAGAATATTTTATTGAAAAAGTTTCACCAGTTCAACTTTGTAACAATTATAAATAAATGTGTTAAATTTTTCTGGACAATGTCATCCTTTGGATTTGTAAAAAGCAAGTAAATTTCTTACTGATGAAGGAAGAAGCTTTGCACAGTGGCAGTATCGTAGCCAATGAGGTTTATCAGAGGCGTGATTATTGCTGATTATTGCTAATTGATGAAGGAATTAAAAAAGAAAGAAAGAAAGAAAGAAAGAGCTTGCTCCACTCTCTGGAACTGAGTAGACAGTCTTGCCATCTAGGCCTCTGGTGACAGTGGCAGCCTTCCTGATTTGTGAATTGCCCTGGAAGTCATTCTTCCATGTTTGCAACCAGGGAAGGTCTAGTGTTCTATCCTACAGTCTGCCAGCAATCTAAATGTCCCCCTTTATTCCATCCTGCCTTCTTCCGTCCAAATTGGCAGCATCTCTATTGGTAAAACCCTGTCTCTATTCCTGGCTTCTGCTGAGGTGGCTGATAAAATCCATGAGTAATCTCTTTGTGGAATTACTGTCTAGCCACACTCTTGGTATTCCCTCCAGAGCATACATTCTTGCATTCTCAATTTTTTGCAATATGGAGAGGCTAAGAATTTTCTAAATCTTCAAATTCAGATTATTTTTTGCTTAATCATTCCTTTACTACAGGCAGTAAAAAGGTTATTCCTTCACCACTGTGCTTAGAAATCTCAGTTAATACTTCTACTTTCCACAAAATACTAGAACACAGTTAAGTAAAGTTATTTGCCACTTTCTAACAAAGATCTCCTTTCCCTCTAGTTTTGATATAAATAACACACATACTTGCAAGGAAAGTTACCTTTCTCATCAGGAAGAGATGGAATGCTATCACTTCGTAAAGAATCATCTGCAGCAGTTTGAACCTGTTCATCAATTGAACTCTCCATCTTTTCATCATGAAGTTTCTTCTCATTTTCTTTACAAGACAGAGCTGAAGGACTTTCTTTACGGCTACCACTACTACTACTTCTGTTCACAGATATCATGGAAACAAATAAAAAAGCAATCAAATAAGGATCACAACTTCAAACAAAGTAAATTTATTTAACTAAAGGACTATGCTTTATAATCAAGATATGAAATGAAAAATGCCATATAAAATATAAAAAGTTAAATAGAAAAAAATCTGAGAATAAACTATTTTGAAAAAGATGAACATGAGATGGTATGTTTCACTTTGAAATCATTTTAACAGACAACCACTATTTCTGAGTTATCACTCCCTTTTTTCCTTTCATTTTTGGAAAACTGAGGGAAACTTCTGGAAAAGAGGCTTCTACTCACTATTTCCATTTCCTTTCATTAACATCATGATTTATCATAATCTGATTATATCCCAATACCTGTCCTGGAACTATTCTCTACCTAACTGTAAATTCTACCTAGTTTCTTTTTTAGTGGGGAGCTGGTGCTATGGATCGAACTCAGGGCCTTGCACCTGTGAGGCAAGCACTCTATCACTGAGCTAAATCCCCAACCCCTCCATCTAAACTTCTAACTGCCAAATCCAATTGATAATTTTTTTCTTTGCAATAATACATAGTGCTGACCTCTACTTTCTTTAAAAACTCAACTTGCTAAAGAAAATGTGGTAAAATGTTAACATTAATTTGGATGAAAGGTATTTGAGAACTTTGTACTATTCTTGCAACTTTTCTGAAAGCCTGAAATTATGTCAAATGCTAAATAAAAGAGGTCTCTGTTTTTATATTCCATGATTCTATTCTCACTTGCTTCTCTTCCCACCTTGATAAGTTTTCCTGTATAACTGTCACTCACCTACTGCTGTTTAGATTTAATCTGTCTTTGTGTTTCCCAATATTAAACCTCAAGTATCCAAATGCCTAATGAGCTTTTAATTTTGCTTATTCTTTTGCTAACAAACTAAACATAAACAGTATCTTCCCGTATGTTTTCCTTCTTCCCCCTTGCTGTTTTTGGTTTATTCATTCATTAAAAGATACTTAAAAATTTCAAAGGATATTAGACGTTTATTTCCATTCAGGTTTTGAGATCCTCTGCACATACTATTTTCTTCTCTGAAATGTCTTTCCTTGTTTATCTGCCTAATGAACTACTAATTCTAAGACTCAGTTTAAGGATCATTCCTGTGAAGTCTTCATGGACCCCTCTTCATCCTCGAGGAAGGTATGGTCACTTCTGTTCCTATATTTACATACAGATTTCTGTGTGCAATTATATGATAGAATTTATCAGTACATCATGTAACTGTCTGGCTTAATAAATGTTTCTGAGGGGATAAATCTCCTAATAAAGTTATAAAGTAAAAGATACAAGGCAGCAAAGAGCAAGAGCTTTATAGTCAAAGGGATATGGAGTTGAAACTCTGGCTTGCAGCCAGGTAAGTCAAGTTTCAATTCCTTGTTGTATCATTATATATGTGATCTCGGTGAATCTCTTAACATTTCTATGCACCTCAGCTCCCTAATTTATTATCTGCCTTGGAAGGTTGCTGTAAAGATTAATTTAGGGAAAACAATTTATGCAGTGCTTGTACAACAAGGTTCTCAATGAACAGTAGCTGTATTATTATATATGTGAACTATGTTGTTAATTAGCTAATTAAACAAAGGAAGCCAGAGTTAAAAGGGTAGATGTTGGTCCATTTACAGAAATAGGATTAAGAAGTCAAGGAAAAGCAATGTTTAAGTCATTTTTCAAAGTTTACCAGATTATACTTTCTTTACCTTCGATCATGATTCTTGTATCTTGATGACTCAGAATAATTATCATATGAAGGGGAATACTTCTGAGGTTTTGAGTCAAGAGTCACTTCTTTACTCTGAGAGTGTGAAACTGATTGGCTTATTCTACAAAAAAAAGAGAAACTGATTAAACATTAGGCTTCGAAAAGGAAAGAGTTTAAAGACTATTCAACAATAATATGAGATAAAATTTTGAATGCATAGAAATTACAAATAACTGTTACAAAGTAAGAAAAAAACATTCAATAATTGAAGAGGACATAACAATACATAAAGAACACATTTGGCTTAATTAAAGCCTATCAACACATAATCACCCCTAGTATCAATGAATGTAAACAGAGACTTAACATGTATGAATTAGAGACAGTGAATATGTGATTTTTAAAAACCCCACATACACAAGTATGACCATGTCACCCAGCTCTTCCTAAAAAACTCTCTAATAACTTTTCTTTGTTCTTGGAATACACCCTCAATCCCCAAATCTGCAAGGTCCTACCTGATTCATCATATCATACCATTCTCTTTGCTTTATGCCTCCAATTGCATTAATCTTCTTTTTTCTTAAATATGTCATGTTCCTTTATCCTTCAAGGCTTTTTTTTTTTTAATTTTTGAGACAGATTCTTGCTATTTGCCCAGATTTTACTCGAATTTATGACCCTCCTTCCTCAGCCTCCTACGATGCTGAGATTACTGGCATGCACCACTATCCCCTGGCCCTTCAGGGCTTTTGATCTTCCTATTCTTCACCTTCTTTATATCACTGACTCCTCATCTACTAGATCTCATTATGAGTTTTACTTCCTCAGGAATACTTTTCTCTGACTCCTTGTACCCCCAGAATATTCAAAATCTAGTGTTACATATCTGGAACATGTGTTCTTTTCCTTCATAACACTTACCTCAGTTTTTAAGTGCTCCTTCACTTAACTGAATATTTTTCTAACGTTTATCTTCCACACTAGGCTATAAGCCTATATCTGCATTCCAAGTACCCAGAAGAGTGCCTAGAATGGTAGTAGTGAACACATGGCACGTGTGCCACAGTGGGCTGTTTGTAGCATTGAAAGCACTAAAAGGTTCGCCATCACTGGCCTAGAGCATAACAGACATTCATGACATATTTGCTGAATAAATATTAACCTATCTGTTTCAGCTCTGGTCCTCAGTTGTTTCATGCAATCTGGAAGGTGTTGCCACTGGTGGTCATACAGAGTCGCTAGGGGAGCTCCTGAGGCAGTGATGGCATCTGAGATATGCGCTCGAGTCAACTCTGCCATCTAAATAGAACACACAACAAAGATGAAAGTAGATATAAAAGATCATGTCACAGAGGAACTGAGAGGGAGCATAGTGTCTTGAGAAGATCACTGGATTGAAAGCAAGCAAATTCTGCCAATAACAAATGAAATATTGTGGGCAACCCACCTAGCTTGAGTCCTAAGAAACTCATCTTATAAAAACAGAATTGGACTACATGATTTCTAAGGCTTTACCCATCTATAACAAACTACAAATTAGGCAGAAAACCTGCAGAAGTAAAGCAAAATTAAGCCTTCCTTTAAGAATCAACTGTATTATTTACCTTCTTTTTTTGGTGTCAGGGATCAAACTTAGGGCCTTGCGCTCGCAAGGTAAGCACTCTAACCACTGAGCTAAATCCCCAGCCCCCTATTATTTACCTTCTAAGGCTTTCCTTACAACGTGAAGTACATTTGCTCTACTCTTAACACTACTGCAACTGCTGTATCTATTACTCATTTGGTAGTTACTCAATTATTGTTTTGAGCTATTCTTTCTGCTGATGACTTGAAAGTATTTTTGAAATATTTTGTTAATGTTGTCTACTGTATTAAGTTTTCTCAAGAAATAAGACTCAATTGTATATTCATTTGCACAACCCCACAGTACCCAACATTTAGTAGATTCATGTATTCTTAATACACATTTCACAAATAGTCCTAACTTGTTTAAAAATTATTGCTAAAATCAAATGAAACTGTATCAATAGATTATAATATCCTTTATACAGAATGCAATGAAACTACAGTATTTCTGGCTTTACCCTTGGGGCAGTTTAAAAAAAAGACATTGATTAACATCATTCTGGATACAAAGAAACATCATCATACAAAACAGATAGTGGCTTCCATAGGCTAAGACTGGGGACTGAAGAGGCGTGAGGGAATTTTTTAGAGTGACAACTATATTCTATACTTGATTATAGTGGTATTTATAGAGACATACATTTTATATATGTACTTAAAATGTATGCACTGTACTGTTTATAGATTATACATCAATAAAGTTGATACTTTTCTAAAAAGCTTACAAGAGGGCAGAAATCAGAGTTTTTCATCTTTTTTGTGCCTAATATTTATACGTATAACACTCTCTCTCTTTTTTTTTTTTTTTTTTGGTGCTGGAGATCGAACTCAAGGCCTTGTGCTTGCTTGGCAAGCACTTTAACCACTGAGCTAAATCTCCAACCCCAATACTCTTTGATTAATGATACTGCTTATTTCAAAAGGGTCCCACTGAAAGTCACTAATTCAAATTACCCTTTTGCTAGATGATAGAAGCCATTACTGGTAAGAGACCAAATTACTCAAATTGACCAAAATCAACTAAAAGGGAGAGGGGCAAGGGCTCCTTCAATCTCACCTCACAGATGTGTTGAGCTGCACTTGTGGTAAGGCGAGCAGCCTCTGCTTGCTGAGCTGTTATTTTACAAGTTGCTTCCTGAAGGACTTCAGTTACTTCCCTTTGTGATTTAACGACCTGTTGTAATGATTCTGCTTGGACCTACAAATGAAAGCAGATAATCAAAAGAACTTGTATTTCAGCCTCCCATGCACCCAAATTAGTTTTAATTTATAAATTTGTTTCATGGATCAACTGTCTTATTCAAAAAACACTTGACTACAACTTGGATTTCACAGTTTAAACTGTAAATCCAGAGTTAATGTGCCTGTGGACAAGTAACTATCACTTCCCTCAACTGCCAATTCTTTAAATTGGAAATCAGTCTTGACTGCCTATTTCACAGGCTTGCTACAAGAATCAAGTGGAATAATGAAATTATTCCATATAAAGTCCTAAAAATGTAATTATCTACATCTTTTTTAGTAATATACAATTAAAGGATGCCACAGTGATTTCTAAGATACAAATGTAGGTTTAGAGGACCAATATCTGCTGCAAACTGTGTTACCTGAGCTGCTTTGGTCCGGGTTTCTTCTAATTGTCTCTGACACTCCAGAGCCTCTTGTTCAGCCTTCAGCTTCAAAAGAGCTAAATCCCTTTCATGGCGTTGCTGCTGTGTCTTCAAAAAAATATTTTTAAATGGTCAAATATAAATTCTAAAATACTAAACTACTTTTAGCACAGTGACTATAATAAGCATGATGCTGTTTCCTTTTTTGAGTCAGGATATCATTAAGGTGCCTCAAATTCATGATCCTTCTGCCTCAAGCCTCCTGAATCACTGGGATTACAGGTGAATGCAACCCCACCTGGCTCACAATATTTAATGGCAATATACTGTATGTAAAATACTGTAGAAATATAAAAAATTTACAAGGCATGTAGAGCTAAAAATTGATACCAAAAAGCTAATTAGAAAGGGAAACCTTTAATGTTTAACTCTTCAGAAGAGATAAAAATATGTCCTATTTATAAAAATAAAGGTTATGCCTCACGTCACACAATTTTGATTGTTTTATTTTGACTTTGAAGGAGCAGTGTCATTTAAAATGCTGTCCTCCAAAAGGTCTCCTTTTCACCAGGACCCTTTCTTGCCATTATTCCATACAATGTTAACTGTTACATGAAAATGTAAAATATCTAGAATAGCCAAAATCTTGAAAAAGAAGAATAAAGTTGAAGAAATTACATCCTGATCTCAACATTCACCATAAAGCCATAATAATAAATATAGTATTGTACTGTCATTAGGGACAGACAAACAGATCAACAGGAAAGAATAAAGTTTAGAAACAGAGCTACACATAAGTGATTATTTAATCATTGATGAACACACTAGTGCAATTTAAGTCTTTTTAATACTGGAACAACTGAATCCATACATAAGAAAAATGACCTTTGACTTTTATCAAACCCCAAAATTACCTTGAGAAGGACCACATATTTAAATACAAAACCTAAAATTGAAAACTTTTGAGAAAAACATATGAGACTACCTCTGTTATTTCTTTAAAAAAAAAAAAAAAAGAAGGTATTACTACCAAAGATGAAAGGTTAAAAACAGGATTTTACCAAAATTAAAAACACCTGCTTTCTTCACTAGACACAATTTAAAAAATAAAAAGGCAAGCCAAGAACTGGGTTATAGTATTTGAAATATATGTGAAAAAGATTTGTTTCTAGAATATATAAAGAACTCCTATAACTCTGGAACATAATTCAAATAGCAAGAGATCTGAACAGACATTCACAAAGAAAATTTAAGAATAGTCAATAAATACATAAAAGGATGACCCACCTCATTACAAAATACAGATTACAACCAGAAATAAAAATTATAACCACCTTGAGATACTACTTCACACCCACTGGAATGACTATTTTAAAAAAAGACTAATACTACTAAATGACAGTAAGAATAAAAATAATTGGAACTCTCACCGACTGCTGTAGTAAACTGTTACAATCACTTTGGAAAACAGTACAGCAATTTCTTATAAAGTTTCATGTATGATACTTTACCCAAGCAATTGTAATGCTAGGTATTTATACAAGAAAAATGAAAACATATATTGTATACACAGTTATAAAAAAAGTTCATAGCAGAAATATTTATATTAGCCAAATACTGGAAATAACCCAAAGGTACATCAATAGGAGAAGAGATTATTGTGACACTGATAAATAGAATATTACCAGGGCAGGGGGGAACGACACAGAAAAATATGATAGAATGACATGGACAAATCTTAAATTTATGTTAAATAACATAGGCTACAAACACAAGGCCCTGAGTTCGATCCCCAGCACCAAAAAAAACAAACAAACAAAAAAATAGGCTAAATAAAACAGTTCAAAGTATATTTTCATTTATATGAAGTTCTAGGATAGGGAGAAATAAACTGTAATGCTAGGAATCATAAAAGTAATCTTCTTGGGGTCAAGTGAAAATAGGCGTGAGTCAAATTTCCAGGATAGGAGTGTTCTATATTTTGATTAGGTGTGTGTTAAATATACATGCTAGTAAAAACTCATCAAAACTGCATGTTTAAATGCGCATATCTTTCTGGGTGTGGTGGCATCCACCTATATTCCCAGTACTCAGGGAGTCTTGAAGCAAGAAGCTTGAAAGTCTGAGCCCAGCCCAGGTAACACAGTGACTTAGTGAGACTCTGCCTCAAAATAAAAATAAAAATAAAAAGTCAAGCAATGGGATGTAGTTCAGTACAAAAGCCCTGGGTTCAATTTCCAGTACTAAAAGAGAAAAAACCAAAAAAAGAAAAACAAAACAAAACAAAAACCCCACTATGCTGCAAATCTTACCGTATGTAAATAATACTTCAGATTTTAAAAAAATTATACCAATAGTGCTCCACTGAGGCACACTACTCTTTCCCCAGAAGATTTTTGTTTGCTAAGTAAAAGCGTACATTATCCTGACTTTACCAAATATGTGGATCTTAGAAACGTTTTTTGGCTTGGTACAAATAAAACATTAAAACAGTTCAGCCATTTTGGACTGTCACTGAAAAGAGAAATTAAGAATGACTAGCTAATTTTCATGTTATCAGTAAAACAAAGCCTAAAAACTAGGAATGTACCTCAGTGGTAGACTGCTTGCCTTAAGCATATGCAAAACCCTGGATTTAATCCCCAGTAGAATGCAAAAACAAGTAAAACAAAGTTTCTGAAAAGAGTGATAATATTATTTTTCTGCTGCCAAAAACTGTATCTTTAATTTTCTTTTTAGTAGCCTCTATGATAGTTTTACACAGGGTTCCTTACAGGTGCTGCATACATGGCAGACTTTTGTTTTTAACCTGGTAGTTTAAAAGTTTGTTCTAAAACTCAGCAAGACTATTTTAAATAACAAAAAAAGAGAAAACCTCAGAAAGATAAAAAAGAAAAGTCCACGAATACCTTTATGATCTGAGCCAGAGACACACTCTCCTGCTGAGCAAGTGAAATGCCTCTAACTCTTTCTACATCTGACAGTTGGCGCACTGATTCCTCAATGGCATTCAGATAACTTAGTTCTACTGCCATTCGATGTTGGAGGCCAGCAGGAGAAAATCTCTTAGAACCTGGTGTGCATAAGAATTGTCAAATGGAAAAGTTTACATGAAATTACAATTCAGATTTCTAAAACTTATTTCTATGAGTCAAAAACAAGTCTGCTTTCCTTTGTTGAAGATAATGATTTACTAATAGTCTTTTAATAATTACACTTTATGTGTGTATTGCATCCACGTGGATATATATATATGTATATATGTAAAATCACCCAGATCATAACTATGGGATGTATTTTTCAGATGTATTTTAACTATCCTGACAACAGGGGGAAAAATGCCCACTATCAAATCTGTCATGATTTTTTTTTATTTTTACCAAGAATATGTATTGGTACATTGTATACATAATGATCATAATCAACATGGCTATTGTCATGATTTTTAATATTTAATTTCCTGTACAGTTTTTTGGGTTTTTTCGGGGGGGGGGGGTTCAGACAGGGTCTAGCTTTGTAGTTCAGGCTGGCCTTGAACTCACTATGTAGCCCAGGCTGGTCTTGAATTCAAGGCTATCCTCCTGCCCCAGCCTCCCAAGTGCTGGGATTACAGGTGTGCACCACCACACTTGGTTTCCTGTATAGTTCTTATTTACTACTTTAAAGAATGATATTCATTTGAAATGACATCTCTCTATGGCTCAACTGAAAAAAAAGGTGTTTCAGGGGCAAAACATGTAATATCTTATTTTAAAAATTTTAATGGCATGGATCTACTTGCCTGGTGTTGAAGCCATCTCTGTCGTCGTTCTGCTGGTAGCCAGGTTCACATCAGTGAAAGTTGCATTAGGGTTAAATCCTGCTGTAGTTGGAGGTATTATTACAGAGGACTTAGATCTTTCTAATGAAGTTCCTGGAAGGTCAAACTGTATCAATTTCTGGGAACTTGGAGATAGAGGAGAAGTTGGAGTTTTCTGAGATCTTCCCTTGTCTGATGAGACACTAGAAGTTTTTTTCATAAAAACAGAGAAAAAAACTACTAAACAATTTGCAACATACATTACTTTCTTTACCAACAGTAGCCTTAAAAAGCATGATTTAGACACCTATTCATTCAACATAATCATTATGCTGAACAAATGACTACGAATATTCCTCTAACTGCTAGATTTATAGTGCTGAACAAGCGAGGCATAAATTCTACAATAAATAAAATGCAAAAGCGGGGGGTCTCTTGATTAAATTGGCACTTAATTAACTCTTTCTTCTACAAAGCACATATATCATCATTCACTCATTGAAGTATGAAGCAAAGTCTTCCAGAACAGATATGATACAGCGGTAAAAATACGAATGTATGTAAAAACATTTTATGGTATAAGTTTTAAAAATATGTTCCTGAAAGAGAATAAAGTATCATTTTATATTAAAAATTAAATGACAAATTGTCATTCCTTCTTACATTAACTGAAAAAAATCCAGAAAAACCATTTTCTTACTATTCATCTTTAAGTAATGTATGTTCATTTTTATATACAGCTTTTAATATTATAGCTCTTTCCCAAACATTAAGTAATCTCTCCTAACAATGGGATTTTATTTCTTCCCCTTTTTTGGTTTTTGGGAGTGTTTTGGGTATGTGTATGAGAGATTGAATTCAGGACCTCATGCATGCTAGGCAGATGCTCTACCACTGATTTATATTCCCAATCTTTTTTTTTTTTTCTTTTTTTTTTTGGTGGTTGGGTGCTGGGGATTGAACTCAGGGCCTTCCTCTTGCTAGGCAAGCACTCTACCACTTGAGCTAAATCCCCAACCTCAACAGTGGGATTTTAAGAACTCTTAAGGCATTTAATTGAACAAAGGCACATGTTTAACCCATACTTGAGAAAATGAGCATGTAAGAGCTATCATTTCTCATATTTATTGAATCAATTATTCAAAGATACTCTATAAAGTATTTAACATAGTATTTTTGAATAAGTTTGCTTTTGGCTTCTGATAATTATAAGACAGTTTTCAAAAGCAAAAATTTCTCTTCCGTCCAACACGAAAATATCTGAATAAAAGTAGTCTTGAGCAGCAGCCAGGCATGGTGGTACAGGCCTGTAATCCCAGCACACGGGAGGCTGAAGCAAGAGGATCTCTGTAAGTTCAAGGCCAGCCTGGGCTACATATCAAGTTCAAGGCCAGTCTGAACCACATAGTGGGACCCTGCCTGGAGGAGAAAAAAAAATCTTGAGAGGTGCTCACTTGTTTATCAAGATCTTTAATTTCCTGTTTATGGTTTAGAGAAATACTACAGTAGATCCCCCTTACAAGGGATATATTGTAAGACCTCCAGTGGATGCCTGAAACCTTGGAGAGTACCAAATCAAACTTGGATAGTCTAGGTTTCCTCATATTCACAAGATTAATGTCTCTTCCACCTTAAAAGCACTTACTGTACTCTGTGGCTACAACTTCTGCAGTTTAAGGTGTGATAACAAAACTACCATGAGTTTCTTTTTCCTACTTCAAAATTTCATGGATAAAAGATTAATTCTTATTTTACAGTTTAGCAATTTCAGCATTCAATTTTCCCTTACTTTAATAAGTCAAGCTCTTTTTACCCTTTCACTTAAAAAGAAGCACATTTAAACTTCTCTTTGGCATATATGAATTGCCAGTTGTGGGGCTATTACTAAATAAAATAAGGTTTACTTAAGCCCAAGCGCTATCACAACAATGATCGATCTGACAACCAAAATGGCTACTGAGTAATGACTAAGAGGCAAAGAGGATATACACTGTTAATACACTAGGCTGGGGATGACTCATATGGGGCCGGGGAAGAAAGGCCAATACTCAGCAAAAAGATTGAGTCAAGAGCACTATGGAAATGGCTTTCAAGTTAGACAGGTGGATTGTGCTTGAGGTGGAGAATTCCTGAAGGAGAAGTTGTAAAAGTTTAGGTAAGAGATGATCATATTCTAAAATACAAAATCTAGAGCTATGAACAAAGACTATTCAGAAAGTACAAAATTTTATAGTAGCTCAGACACGCACGATTAACTGCCAAAGTGAAATTTACTGCGAGGAGTCTTTGTACATCAATAATATGGTAACTTTAAATATATATGAATTATAGTATCTGAACACCAATGACATTTCAACTTTAGTTATCTATGAACTACAGTATAAAAATACTCAAAGTATAAATGAAAGCAAAATAAAAGATAGATGATAGGAAATAGGGAAATAGATCCTTCTCAGTGGGGAAGGGGATTAAGAGATACAGAGATGAGGGAGAGAGGGAGAGATAGGGGGTGAAACAATGAATTAAGATGTGTTATGTACATGTACCAATTCCACATTATGTACCACAAACATAATGTACCACAAACACATTATGTACCACAAACATGTAAACATTATGTACCACAAACGTGTACTAATAAAAAAATAAATCAATTAAAAAGAAAAACCATGTACTGAAGAAGAAGGAGGAGGAGGAGGAGACAGAGGAGGAAGAAGAGAAGGAGGAAGAGGAAGAAGAGGAGGACGAGGAGGAGGAAGAAGAGGAAGAGGAGGAGGAAGAAGAGGAAGAGGAAGAAGAAGAAGAAAAGAGATGGGTGAAGGGGCCAGAGAGGGAAAGTAAAGGGGATGAAAAAAGGAATTAAGATGTTAGTACATGCATGTACTATACCAACCCCCCACAAGGAATGTAAACATTATTTATTACAAACATGTACTAATAAAAAAATTAAAAAGAAAAAAATTAACTGCATAAATATATTACTTTACCTCACAGAAAGCCCAGAAAGTTCTTCCAAAGTGTCATCAGTGTCAAGAGTCTGCTCGTAATCTTTAACAGAAAGTTTGCTACTAGTCCCAGATTTCTTTCCTTGATAGGAACCACGTTCTGAGCCAGACTGTACTTTTTCCTCATCAACAAGTGAGTTTTGAACATTTCCAGAGAATGAATCCAACCCTGTAGAGTAAATTTCTTATAAAGCTGATTTCTAATATTAAAGTTACTAGGAGAAATTTTTTTTAAATTTTTTAAAAAGGAAACTCTGAGCCAAGAATGGTAGCACACACCTGTAATCCCAGCACATGGGAGGTTGAGGCAAAAAGGATTACCACGAGTTTGAGGCCAGCCTGGACTACATAGTGAGTTCAAGGCCAGCCTGAATTACACAACATGACTGTCTCAAAAAATCAAAAAAAGAAAAAGGAAATTCTGATACATGCTACACCAGAGATGAACCCTGAACACATGGTAAGTAAAATAAGTCAGACCCCCAAAGAACAATTATTAGAAAATTCTACAGTAGTCAAATTCATAGAGACAGAAAATAGGGCAGTGGTTACCAGGCCAGGGGAGAGAAGAATGAAGAGGCATTGTTTAATGGACACAGAATTTCAGTATGAGAAGATGAAAATGTTTTTGCAATGGATAGCGGTGATGGCTGCATGACTGAATGTGTACTTAATGTCACTGGACTGTATACCTGAAAGGATTAAAATGACAGATTTTATGTTTATTTTATCACAATAAAAATAAAATCAATTTTTAAAATGTTAACATTGGTTATATCTAGATAGAGGGACAACTGGCAACTTTTTATTTTCATATACAGTATTCTATATTACATGTATCTTCCTCCTACTCCTTTCCCCTACTCTTACATCCCTCCCCACCGTTTTTTTTTTTTTTTTTTAACTCAATGAGCAGAATTTATCCTTACAAGAAGAAACAATTTTGGAGGAAAATCATTTTCTACCTTGAGGCCATAGTGTGAGTTTAAGGGGCTTTTGCATCATCCTCTATCTCCTCAAATATAAGCCTACAGACCCCAGGCTGGTTTTGAACTCGCAGCGTTCCTCCTGCCTCAGTCTCCTGAGAGCTGAGATTACAGGCATACGCCACCGCAGGTACTATGAAATTTTTTAAAGAACAGCTGCAAAGCAATATTGCTTGCACTTGCTTTTTAAGTAAAGGTATGTGTGTATACATGGGTGTGTATATGTGTGGTTTTATGTGTATACTGGAAAGACAGGCACCAAAATAATCATAGTAGTTACTTCTGAACAGAGTGATCAGGGGGGATTTGTATTTCTTGGATGAGTGCTGATCTGTAATTCTTAATTTTTTAAATCATGTATGCCTTTTGCATTAAGAAAAAATTTACAATATTATATCTCAAATGGTATATATATATTATAGCAATAAATATGAAAGCTAAATACATCCTCAAAAAGAAATTCCTCCAACTTCTTACAGAATCAAACCTTAATTTTAGATCACTACCATAAAATAATTATTAGGAGAAAAGTCACCATGCAGAATTCCACTTACATTCTATCTTTTCCTTTTTCACTTTCTTTCCTTTTGAAGAAGTAGATGAACGAGATGATGCAACAGACTGAGCTCCTGACGAATGCTGGGAGGCAACATCCACAGAGGAAAGATCACAGGCTGACTTTCTGCTAGAATGGTCCTCCTGAATGCCTAAATTGCTACCACCAATACTGTCAAAGAAAAAGTGATAGTGGTTTAAAAAAAGTCTGAAAGAGACTATGAATTCTATTTCAAAACACTCTGAGCCTGCAGAGCAGACACCAGAAGCAAAGCTCAACCTCTAGGGCTGAAAAAATGTATCTACAAGAAGTTATCATTTAAATAAAATTAATGGCAGACATGTCCAAATATTGTGGGTATTTGATCCCTTTATGAATCTTGGGATAGATGAAAGTGTGGATATGGTAACTAACAGACCATCATTGGAATGGTGGTGGTAACATGAGGAGATAGGATCGTTTCATCAAAAGTCTTGAATTAGTAATAAGTAATGGCTGTTTAGCAGGGAAGTCTGTTGCTCCTCTCCAAAGAGTCTGTTTTAGTATGATGCAAAGATCAAGTTGTGTACATTTTCATTTAAACTTTTTACAAATAAACTTTTTGTAAGTTTAAAAAAAATCTCTTTAATCATAGCTAAATCTAAACATTTTTTAAAAATCATTTTTAGCTGGTTGTAGTGGTGCATGCCTGTAATTCCACCACTCAAGAGGCTAGAACAAGAGGATTGCTGTGAGTTCAAGGCCAGCCTGGGTATATAGTGAGTTCAAGGCCAGCCTGGACTATACAGCAAGACCCTGTCTCAAAAAAAAAAAAAAAAATTCTTCTACTCACAAGAAGAATTTAACTGCAATCAAAGATGGCTTCCATTTTATTTTATTTTTTTACTACTGTAAGCCTGCATTGTCCTTAATTCAATTTATAGTTGAGAAAAATCTCGAATGATCTGTTTGAAGTGATACCAATAAATAATATTACTTTTGATATATAAGAGAAAAAATATAATGTCAAATACTAAAAAAGGTGACCGTAATTTCTATTACAATCTATAATTTTTTTATAGTATAACTATTTTCTCTCTAATAATGTTATACAGAACAAGAACTTAGTATGTTCTATTTTAACCAGAAATAAAATCCATCAAATCATATGGACTGGTGATATTAAATGTAACCACAATTAAATCATTAAAATGTCTTTATTTAGAAATTTAACCTTGCTGGGTAAGGTGTGGCACATCTGTAATCCCAACTACTCAGGAGGTTGAGGCAGGAGCATGGCAAATCTGAGGCCAGCCTGAGCAACTTAGCAAGATCCTGTCTCAAAATAAAAAATATAAAGGGCCAGTAATATAGCTCAGTGGTAAGCGCATTCCCAGGTTCCATTTCCAATACTGAAAAAAAGATCATTTTTTTAGAGCTCAAAATTTTTAATAATGCTTTTCCTGTTATAATTTCAATAATACCTATGTCTGAGCTGGAGATATGGCTCAGCGGAAGGACACTGGCATACCCTGTATAAGACCCTATGTTTGATCATTAGAACTACAAATTAAAAAACATTTCAAACAAAATAATAAAACTATTTATGTTAATTTAACTAAATTTAACTAATTCTCATAAGATCATATAATCTTATACGATCATCTAATTTTCATAAGATCATATAATCTTTGTGTATGCAAAAATATATTGACTGAATAATTACAGATTAATTTATACAATAACAAAATTTAGGGAGGAAATTTTCGCTAGCGAAGTCTCATTCACGCAGTGACTAGGTACAAGCAACTTAACTGCTGTGCTTCAGGTTCCTTTCTAAAACAGAAGAATAATAACAAAACATGTTCCACATCAGGTTATTATAAAAATGAACTAACACAGGAAAGTCCCTCAGGCTTCTCAGTGTCTTACACATTAAGTGCTCAATAATTACTAGATAGTGTAATTGCTGTCATTAATCTTCAAAGCTTTGTAAAATTCTGGATGTTTTTCTAGTTCAAAAAAAGTACCCATTGGGCTGGGGATTTAGTTCATTGGTTAGAGTGCTTGCCTTGTAAGCACAAGGCCCTGAGTTCAATCCCCAGCACCAAAAAAAAAAAAAAAAAAAAGTACTCATAACTTGGGATCATGAAGTTAAGTATCTATCTTGTCTTCCTCAATTCTATCACAGAAAACTGTTTCTTAAGCTTCTTAAAACATTAGTATAGCACAGGATAGTTTCCCAGTATCATCCTCAACTGAGGACTCACAGATCGATTTGACAACCTATACTCTCCTTATTATGTGCCATGCCCTGTTTTAAGTACCTCATATTTCACTGAACATTGGAACAACCCTGTGAGGCAGTCAAGGTACAGTACTACTCTTATCCCCATTTTTAAAGAGAAGGAAACTGAGACATGGGGAGGTTAAGTAATATGTATAAATAAAAGCCAGAAAGCCAGGAATGAAACCCAGGCAGTCTAGATCTAGAGTCCATGATCTTCTCGGTAGGCTATATACAGTACCTTCTGCATGCATCTTTCAACAAGCAATAACTGACTAATATTCAGACTACAGTTCACATGTGTACTTTTTTTTGACTCTTAAGACTTTATTCCACATTGCCAACATTTTCTTACTTAGTTGCAAGAGTTGATGTTTTTTCTGTTAAAGTCCCACTGCCTGGAGAAGAGTCAAAATCATCTTCATATGAAATACTGCTTAGAGGGGTTGTGATGGCATTCAAAGGCTGTGATGCTGATGTTCCTCTGTCTAATCTGTCTTCAATTCCTGTCAAAAGCAATAATTGAAGCATAGTTCAAAGCAAAAATCAAAAAATCGTAAACAAAGCATTTTGTAATGGGGAGAGTAATAACATGGACTTTGGGATAGTTTACTTTTTGGGGGGGGCCAGGGATCCAATTCAGTGCTTTGTGCTTACTAGGTAAGCACTCTACCACTGAGCTAAATCCTCAACCCCAGTTTAGTTTGCTTTTAACTTCAAATTTACCTTTTAATCTAACAATATATTTTTAACAGGAAAATTTTTAAACGCACAAAAAAGTAAAATAGCATAATGGAACCAATGTATCCATCACCTTCCCATAACCAATACATAAACAATCTAGTTTCATTGAAACTGCGTATGCCCCCACTGATTATTTTAAAGCAAATTCCAAATACATATCATGTCATCTCTAAATATTTTAGTATATCTATAAAGTTATGCACTAAATGTAACAGAATTTAAGAACTCAATTTTTCTTATTAAAAAATAGGCATTGACTTAAGCACTTCGCTTTCATTGAAAGAACTTTTTAAAAATTTTAAAATTACTAACAGAAATAAATGCTTACACAAAAGAGGTCAATAAAAGTATGCACAAGACAATAATGAAGTGTCTAAATATGAATTATAGGGAAAAGCAGTGTGATATCCCGTTGAACATAAGACAAACAGATGAAATCAATTAATTTGTCAAATCATTTGATCGATGGCATGGAAATCCCCAACCTGAATATTCTAAGGTTACATTCATGTAAGTTGGAGAGATTTCACCACTAATAGCAAGAACAAAGAAAGGAATTTGAAGGAATTGAGTCCGTTACAGAAAAGGAAAATTGTGCTGTAGGACTTCAGGGATAAGAAGGGAACTTTAGAAAGTGTTCTCTTAGGATTTAAATATATAGCTAAGATAACTGTCTAAAGTTTGATTACTATTAAAATTAGTTTTGACAAACACTAACAAAGTTGTTTCCATCTTAGAAATGTCACCACAGTTCCCCTCTAAAATTCTTGACTATATTCCAAGGATTCACAAGTCACTGTATTAAGAAATATGCTTAAGTTTGTATTTAAGGATGTGTGACCACAGAAAACCTAGTATATTTGACATATGCCCAATCCTAGACATCATGTATGCATTTCTCTAACCTAGATAAAAATTTCTACAACTACTGTTTATTATTGTTTTATGACAATAAAAATTATTGTTTTATGACAATAAAAATTTAAAGATTTATTAACACTCCAGTTGAAGTGTCCGGATAATTTAGGAGATGAATAATATGGATTATAAATCTCCATTACTCTTGTAATGAACAATAAAAAATGTGTTCTAAGTATCTTACAAAGAAATTACAAACTAATTTTATCTTAAAATAACATTTAGTACAAACCTTCCTCATTTTTCTCACCTTTTCCATATAACTGATATGATTTAGTAAAAATATTAATGACACTATGTGGACTTCCCTTTGCCAATTCTTCCCATGGTCCTTTGCTCTGTGTACCACCTACGTGCCCCAAAAGTGGCAAGAATTTCTCAGCTTCTTTCTGAAATTCTTTGATGGGTTCATAAGTATTTCTTTCTCCAGCACAAAATTCTTTTTCTTTTAAAATTTCTGCTACCTTCAAACGGGGCTGTCCTTCCTGGCCTCCCTCTTCTTCAGAAAGACTCCCCTCACTAAGAAGAGGGCCTTCACTGACTGAGTCTGTGCTGGAACAAAGAGACACTTTGGCTTTTTCTTGAGAATAGGCTTGCATATCAGAGTTAGAAGAGTCAGTCTGTCTCTTACATAACTGTGCCAGCAGCCCTGCTGGTTTGGGACCAGGCGATCGCATTCTAAAGCTTGATATTGCACTCTGAGGTCTTATCATCTCAGGAAGCTTTTTAAACTCACTGAGGTTGCCTACACCAGGAAGATCATCATCAAAAGTTGCATGAGATACACAGGTTCCCAGCATCTTTTGAATTCGGGCATTGAAGACATCTTCAGTCTCCTCTTTCACAGGTGGACTTATAGCCTTGGTCCAAAGTCCACCTTCTTGAGGCGCTTGCTGCACATCACACTCAGTGCTCCACACTGACCCATAGTTGATGTTGGCTCCCGCTAATTTCTTGGCTTCACATTCAATCCTGCTGGACAAAGAAGCAGCTGTTGCTTTCAAGGCTTCAATACGATCTAATTTACTCTTATACTGGCTGGAGTTAGGTTTTAACAAGGCATCTGGATGAGCAGCTGGTGAGGTCAGATATGGTTGAGGTGTAAAAACTAACGGTCCTGAAGCCATATTATGATTCTTCCTGGGTGGTAAGATAGATTCAAAATCCTTAGGCAAAATTCCTACATGCTCTAGATTCAAGAGATGGGAAAGCAAATTTCCAGCTGCTCCAACAAGAGGTTGTGGTTGAGAAATGTGTACTCGTGGGCTCAGTCTGTCAGGCTGCATCCATGTAGGTTCCATCAAGTCTCTTCTGAAAATAAGTCACAATAAACTCATTAACACAGTGACTTATCACTACATCACTTTTTTAAAAATAGTGCTTAGGATCAAACCCAGGACCCTGTACACAGCAAGAACTCCACCTCTGAGCAACATGCAAAGCCCAGACCACCATTTTTTTCCAGTTTTCGTTTTTTTCTGATTAGAAGAGTAATTCATATATACTGAGGTAGGAAGAAGGCAGAAATGGTAAAAAACAATAAAGATTACTCATAGCTAAGCAATCAAAAAGAGTGATTGCTATCTATTTCATTTAGATTTCCACCCTTCCAAACACTGTTCTATACATTCATTGTATTTTTGTAGTACTGTTCACACACAAAAAAGGGATATCATCATACATAATGTTTTACAAACTGCTTTTTTCAAGAAACAAACTCCACTAAAACAAAGCAAAACAAAAACTATCAGAGAAAGCATTAAATCCTTTAAAACTCTGTGGACAAACTTCTTTACAATACTGGCTCTATCCTACCCTTTAAAAATGATGTTATATAAAGAAAAATTGCTTAAGATTGCTAAATACTAATGCAGACATGATATATATTATCCTAGTCAACAAATACTAAATGCTGAGCTCTAATTTTTAACACTATACATATTAAAGATATCATTAAATTATTGCAACCAACTTCTAAGAAAATTAATATGCATCAAACAGATAAATGTAAAACTGAGTACAAATTATTGGAAACAGGAAGACAAAAATGAAAATAATCCAGTTAAGATTTAATCCTGGGGCTGGGGATTTAGCTCAGTGATTAGAGTGCTTGCCTTGCAAGCACAAGGGCCTGAGTTTGATCCCCGGCACCACAAAAAAAAAAAAAAAAAAAAAAAAAAAAGATTTAATCCTTACTCTAGGATTTTAAGATCCATCAAGGATGATGGACCAATAAACACCTAAGATAGAATGCTAAAAGTTTATAAAGATTTATAAAGTTCAGTTGGATATAGATAAGGCAGTAATAAATAATGCTAGCCAAGGAAAATGACTTTTGAGGTGGATTTTTAAGGTTTTCAAAATCAGACATAACTTGAGTTTTTTCAAGTAACTAACACATAGCGATGGGACATAAAGAACATGAAAGTGCAATGCCTTAATTTTAAACATAAATTAAAATAATTTTAGCCAAGCATGGTGGCACTTGCTTGTAATCCCAGCTACTCAGGAGGCTGGGAAAAGAGAATCATAGGTTCTAGGGCAGCTTAGACAACTTAGTAAGATCCTGTCACAAATAAAATACAAAAAGGACAGAGATGTAACTCAGTGGTAGTGTTTGCCTAGAATGTGCAAAGTCTCTGGGGTTCAATCCCCAGAAAAAAAATTATAAAATAATCTTAAACATGAAAATATATTAAGACTACTAACAGGAATGGGGAAAGGAATGGGTAGTGAGAAAGTGGAGGCAACAGATTATTGAAACATCACATGGTACCTCATAAATATGTAAAATTTTAATGTGTTCATTTTAAAAATCAAAAATTTTAAATGGAAGAAAGGAAAGTAGAAAGAAAGAAAGACGGAAAGAAGATGAACTGGTATAGGGTAGTAAGTTCTAATAACAGATTTGTGTTTGGTTTCTTTTTAACATCGAGTAACTTGTTTGGAATTAGAAGCAAATTCAGAAAAAGGCAAAAATTGAAGACATGAATCCAGGAGGATGTATACAACAATAATAATTAGCTGGACAGAATTACCTACCAAAAAGTATTCACATTCAAAAAGACATTTAAAGTTTATATTTGAAGTCTGAAATGTATTTACAACCTAAAACAAATCACGTGAAACATTTTACTTCGGGAAGGCAATAGAGAGAATACTCAAAAGCAAAAGATTTCTGAAGTTAGACAACCTAGGTTCAAACTCATCTCCATCACTAATGTTTGGACCTTTAAGAAACTTAATTCTAGTCCTCATTAGTTCTTCTCTAAAACAGGAAAAATAACAGTGCCTAACTCAAGGTATTTCAAGGATTAATACATGCAAAGTTAAATAAGATAAATACATGCAAAGTACTTAAGATCAGTGACTGAAAACTAAGAAACAATAGATGTTAGCTATTGTATCAATATTATCCTTTGGGACAAGCGGAAAGAGGGCCATATGTATTACCATGAAATTGCAAAGTGATTTGGTTTCTGTTTGTGTATTTTCAAAGAGTTTCAAAATCTTTTCTTTCCAAAATGGTTATTACCATGTAATCTTTCACTGATTTTTCTACCTGACAAACTTTTATTGTGTGTTTGGTTGAAAGAAGGCAGGAGTGCTTCCCCTAAAGAAGGGACTGACATTAACATTAGACGAAATGACAGGTAAAATCTGAACAAAATATAGCTGTATGCTATGCTTAAGTATCCACTAGAAAATATTAAGCAATTTCTTTTTAAGCAATTTCTAAACAAAATTCTCTGCACTCTTGCACACAAAGATCAGTCAACAAAATTCACCAAACATAGACCACCATACTAAATTTCCTTAAAAAATAAAAAAAAAAATAGAACCTTAATCATCGTTCATTCTCTCCTTTTTACCTTGCAAGAGGTTGTGGAGGTTCTGACAGAGACATGTCACTACTGGAAGATGCACTTGGGGGACGTTCCTGTACTTTGTTTTCCTTGTCAGATTCTCCAGATGGCTGGTACCCTGGTCTGGCCTACAAAAGGACATAAAATTTATCTGACAGCTATCACAAAGATATATTCAGAGAACACATAAAATAAACATTAGTCACTTCAGCTCTACAAAGATCATAAATGGCACGCTTTTTTCCCCTCCAATAAAACCAGTTCACATTCAGTTTGCCTTAAAAATAATCATTGTAATTAACAGCAAAGCATCATCTAAAATCCAACAAGGCGTCTAATCTCAACCACGTAATTAGGAAGTAATATTCTTTGTAAGCCTCAGGTTTGTTCCACCTGATTAAGCAAAAATAATATAGAACCTACCCTTCTCAGGGTTATGAGGGTTTACTAAAGCTTAAACCTGTAAGGAAAACCCTTTAAACAATATGTCATACATTGTACATACTGTTTTTAAACATCAGCATCCTAAACTAGGCTATCCCCTAACTTCAGCCAAGATCACAAAACTAAGTATTTCCTTACCATAATCGAATTACATATTATGTACTATTTCCTCAGTAGTACAATGAAAACTAGTTAGGAATATAACATAACAATGACAAGAGAAAAAGAGATTAGCAGCAATCAACGTTGGCCAGCTCTTATTTTCCGTCATATTTTTCATATTATTCTTCATATAAAATAAACATCACAAAAAGCCATGACATTGTACATATTATCTGGGAAAATGCCTGACTATTAGGAATAGTGGGCAATTTTTAAATACTACAGTATAACAAATAAGCTATTCCTAACCATAAATTACAACCCTTTAGATTTCTGCCATTACTATTACCTGTACGTCCTGCGTAACATGTTGATGAGGTGGCTCTTCAAGTAAGGTCTTTTCTAGTAGCAATTTGGAATAAGTTTCTTGTAGTCGCCTAGCTGTTGATGGATCCGAAGGAGGTACATTTTTTGCTTTAGAAAAGGCTTCTTTCTGTTTCCGGTAAAGCTCTTGTAACCGTTTGTTCTTCTGTTCTGTAGCCTCCTTTTGAGCTTTCTTCTCTTCATTTTGCTTCCTCTTCCTCTCTTCCTGCTGTCTAACAATATATTGTCGTACCTCATCAGTGTCATAGTGGCGCTTTTTGGAAATAATAGGAGGATCTTCGTTAGCTGTTATTTTATCAGGTTTTCTTTTCACTGGGCTATGACTCCGAGGAGCTTGTGCAGGTGCTGACGGCTTCTGATTCTCTAACTCTCCAGCCTCTTGCCTCATGGTTGGAGTTGTAGAATCCAACTGTAGGTCATCAAGAATGCCACGAATTTCAACAGGTAGAAAGTCCTTATTTAAGGCAGTATTTTCCTCCTGCTTATTGTCTGAAAGAGGTGGAGTTAATTTCTTTATATTACTTTCAGACCGGGCTCTACTTCTTGAATGCTCTGAAGTTCGTGGAAGATGTCCATGTGAAGCATCCAACCTGGGATCAGAGTCTGCCCTTCCAATATGACCCCCTGCAAAGTATGAACTATTAGTGATACATGAACATTCTATATTTGTCCCTAAGATTTATTGCACTAAAAGATAATTAGAGAATTTCACTTTATCTCAAACTTAAATTCAATGTTACTATTTCTCTGTTCCTCTTTAAAAATCAGTAACTTTTTTTTTTTTTTTTTTGTGGTGCCGGGGATCGAACTCTGGCCCTTGTGCTTACAAGGCAAGCACCCTAATCACTGAGCTAAATCCCCAGCCCCAAAAATCAGTAACTTTTTAAGTAAAAGACATCTTGATTACGATCATGTAAATGGAAAATAACTTAAGAATTTTCAAAAAATACTTTTTAAAAGCTTTGCAAAGATCAGGTATCATTTGCCAGTCCAAATAATAAAGACACTGAAAATACTGGCTTTTCTAAAAATTCTACATTAATCCATTCCAGAATTACATGAAATGGCACCATATTTAGATGAGTTTATCGGACAATTTCTAAAAGCTTAATTTACATTCCTGGTGACAGAAAAAAAGATTAAAACTGACCTCATATGATCACATTCAAGTTTTAATAACATCTGTGAAACAAATCTTTAAATATTTTGCATCAGAGATAGAGTTTCATTAAATTGCCCAAGCTGGCTGGAACTCTAAATCCTCGCATTTCAGCCGTCAGCATAGTTGGCATTACAGGCACACACTTCCATGCCTGGCTCAAATGCTCAAGTATTTTTTTAAAGACTACTTTGTGTATTTTACTTCATTTCAGAGAAAAAGGTCAAATTTCAGTGAGAGGCATATAATATACATGTTTCTATTAGAGTGCCTCCTCCAAGTAACTAGAGATTTTAGTCTATTTTGCTCACCCTGAAGTCCTAGAAATTAGACAATGCCTTCTCCATTGAGGGGAGTTGGTAAATATTTGTTTAACAAATGTTAAGTCTCTACAATTTTCCAATGAACACCAGAACAAATTAAATGAAGTATGTAGAAAAATGACCATTTTATTACATAAATATTTGTTGAGATGACTTAATTTTAGAATGAGAATGCATATGACTTTATTTGCAAGATAGATGAAAATGAAGAGGAAAAAACACCAAAAATATAATATTGACTTCTATATATCAAATTACAGTTGTGATTGTACTTCTTAATGAATCATTCTAGGAAATCAAATTAAATAAGGTAAATTTTGCTGCTGGAAAGGAAAGCTGGTCTGTAGGCATTTATATTTCATTTCTCAAAATTAGCATTTATGAAATTCTAATTTTTCTAGTTATTTCAAATAGCATTCAATATACTTCAAAAAGAGAGAAGCAATCTGTATGAGGGTCAAACTTAGGCGTTCAGGATCTTACATCAAATTTTGCCATCCAGTGACTACATAGCCATGAGAAAAATCTCCTCTTTTTCAGAGCCTCTTTCTTCATATACCTCCCTGCCAAAAAAAAAAAAAAAATTCCTACCAGGTGTATACTTCTTTGTGTTTGTCTGTATATACTGGGATCAGATAAAATGGACATGAGTCTCTTAAGGTCAATAATGTCTAATATGATTTGATTAAAATAATGCTTTGATATGCACCACAGCTAAAGGTAATTAGTACAAAAATTTAGACAAAGTTCTTAGTAGAGATGCTGTAACAACATGCAGAGATGACCCCTTTCTGAGCTACCGCATGCTCAAGAGTACACTGTCCCCCTGGATTGCCTGGAGGCAGCCACTCACCAAACCTAGCAATTCTCTCTCCCCTGCTTCTGTCAGTCGATGCTGGTCTTCGCTCCCTTTGTTCCGCTCTGGGGGCAGGTCCCAGGATCTTCTTTACTAGTTTTTGTCCATCTCGCCAAGATGATGTACTAATCAGACGAGTATTGCCTAAAATATATACATATTGCATTGAATTTAAAACTTAAAACTTAACTCTAAGAAGAGTATCTACTTAACCACACAGGTTTTATAATTAATCTTATGTTTATCTTCCACTAACGTCAAAAGCTTTTACACTACAATTGTATTTTTAGCTCCAAAACACAAAAATCTGTTACCTGTTTATACCTTGGTTTAATACACCTCTCAAATAAGTATAAATAGTTTGAAAATACCAAATCATAATTCCTGAAATCTCAACTATTAGTCCACTGAATTCAACAATGTTATTCAGCATATAACAAAAATATGCCACACAATACATAGCACATGATAAAACATATGTTTGCTGAACAAATGAATTACTATAAGCATAGGAAAAAATATTTTGAGGAAACATAACAGTTAACAGTGTGATCACCTTTGAAAGGGACAGTATAACTGAGTTTCACATCATATTTCATAGATACATACCATAGGTATATACCACTACCTTTCTATGTATAACAACATTATAAAAGCAAAATCATCAACGTTTTAAATTGCTCTCGGAGGCTGGGGATTTAGCTCAGTGGTTAAAGTGTTTGCCTACCAAGCACAAGGCCCTGAGTTCGATCCCCAGCACCAAATAAATAAATAAATAAATAAATAAATTGCTCTAGTTATAAAAGTTCAAAAAAATAAGACTGTTTCAATAAGTACAGCTGTTTGACAGGAGAAAAATGTTTTTACTAGGTTTAGACTATAAGAAAACTAAAATTAGATGATCATCTCAAAATAGACAGTAACCTAAAAACAAAAGACATGAAAGACCATTTACAAAAGAAAAACTATAAAAAGACATGTAGGGCCAGGGATTCAGCTCAGTGGTTAGAGTGTTTGCCTCACAAGCATGAGGCCCTGACTTCGGTCCCCGCTACCAAAAAAAAAAAAAAAAAAAAAAAAAAAAAAAAAAAAAAAAAAAAAAAAAAAAAAAGGCTGAAAAAGACATGTAAAGTGTTTATGCAAAGTAATAAGAGAAATGGAATGACAGTGAAAATAATGAAGTGGCCCTTCAGAAAAATCGATCAGTGCTGCATGCCTCTAATTCCAGCACTCCAGAGGCGGAGGCAAGAAGATCAAAAGTTCAAGTCCTGCCTGGGCAATTTAGACAGACCCTGTCCCAAAATAAAAATTAAAAGGACAGAAGGTGTAGCTCTCTGCAAAGGCCTTGCACACAATACCCAGTACTGCAATCAATAAATATGTCAATTAATTTAATTAAATAACACTAAAGTTAAAAATTATTTTTACATTGATAGCCAAAGCTGATAAAATTGCAATAAAACTGTTACATATTGCTTGTTGAAATGTAAGTAGGCATAATTTTTTTATACCAGCTACAATATTATGTGTCAGGAACCCCAGTGCTCACTCCTCTTGATTGAATAATAAAACTAGCAAAAACCTATAAATCAAAAAAATGTAGATGTTGACTGTACCAATTTTTATATTATAAGTAGCCTAAACATTAAAAAACAGTATTTACTATTTTTCTTCTAGCCATCGTATCATATGGTCATTAAAAATAACAATCTCCCTAAAAAAAACAGAAATTTTATTCTGAAAAGATGCAAAAACAATAAAATTTTACATATTCAAAAAAGTTTATGTATACAATGATCACAATCATTAATATGATTTTTAAGGTTACTATAAAAAAATACACAAAATACTAGTTCTGTGTTGGCATAGTGACTTTATCTGTTCTATTTTTTTCAACTCTCTGGGACGCTTTTATTGTATTTATAATAAAAGATACTCCACTTAAGTTTCTTTAAAAGAGTTTTAAGTTTAAAAGGAAGTACGGTTTTAATTAAACCATCAATTTTTAAAAGATGAATTATAAATGTGCGTTTACTTTAGAAATGAAATGTTTTTGCACTTATTAATCTAAAATATTTAAATTGTTTTAAATCTATTGCTCCATCTATTTATAATTTATGTTCTTTAGAAAAATAAGAGAGCAGACTCCTCTTTAATTTCAGCTTTATCTTCACAGTCAAAAATCAACAAACATGGAATATATAGTTATTTGTAAATGCTGACTTCTGAGTATGGTGGGTGGCTATTTCTAAATTCTGGCTTTCTGACCCTATGCAGTCACTGGGGGAAAAAACCTTTCACTAGGTAAACTACTAATATAGCTGTAGCACATTCAGTGACTCTCTAGGTCAGTAGTGGTGAACCTATGGCACATGTGCACAGCAGGCTGTTTGTTAAAACTGAAAGTGCTAAAAGGTTGGCCATCACTGGCTGCGGTCACGCCACAGTGCACACATGGGAATTAGCCTACCCGCAAAATGGACAAATACTACCCAACATTAGTGCTCCAAATTATAGGGCACCTTGTGCTTCATGTCATACTACTCCCTTGGCAACACTACTTCATAATATCACATGAAAAATACTCTTTTTTAAATATAAGAATGATTTAGTTAACACTGAGATCATTCATGTTCCTATAAAATCTTACTATTTTTTATTTATGTAAAATCAGTGTCATTCTTTTATGACACCTAAGGTTAATGAGTGGCACAAAATGTTATTTGCCAATCTACTGATTAGTCTATAACCACCACTGCCCCATCATTCTTCCTCTCTGTCCCCCTAAGACCATGTCTTCTTTTATCAGAGCATTCATATCATACTTTGTTGCAACTATCTCTCTACTCCATGAAATCATGAGCTATGGATGTCAAGATTATTATCACTGTATTTTCTAAACTTAGTAGAGAGCACAGTGACTCACATACAGCAAGTACTCAAAAATCAGTCCCCTTTACATTAAAGTATTTTAAGTTGGCCAATTCTATTAAAAATGATAGTTAAAACTGTGGGAGTGACAGATGTGTTCAATACCTATAACAAATGATGAACAAATGGTTTTGTGGATGTATACATATGTGAAACTTTTCAAATGATATATTCCAAATATGTACAGTATAATCTGCATCAATTAAGCCTCAATAAAATAGACACAATGATGCATATATTGTACTATATTTTTATATATGACAAGCAATGAGAATATCTGGTAATAAATTATTTCTATCTATATAGATTTCATTTCAATAATACCTAACTTCAGGATGAACACAATATTGAAGACTAACCTGTTTTGCATTCTGGACTTGATAACTGTGTTACCTTTTGGACTTTTCGGACTGGCTTCACCACTCTTTTCTCTTTACATTTTTCAGCAGGTTTTTCTTTTATAGAGATGTCATCTGAAAAGCAGAAACATTTACCGCAGTTATTACAATTCCTACCCATCTACTCATCCTATCCCAGTGAAAAATCAGTAGTCTCCCTTTCTCTGTTTCATTTTCTGTGGTTTCAATTAGTGAAGGTCAACTGCAGTCTGAAAACATTAAATGAAAAATTTCAGCAATAAGCAATTCAGGTTTAAGTTGTGTGTCATTCTGAGCGTGATAAATCTAGCTCCATCCAGTCCAGTGTGGGTCAGCCGTTTGTCCAGCACATCCACACTGCATATGCTATCTACCAACTCACTCATTAGCTGCCCGTGAGTCATTCAGTAGCTGTCTTGGTTATAAGCCCAATTGTGACTTCTGTATCATACAGATTCTGTTCAAGTAAACCTTATTTTACTTAGTAATAGCCCCAAAGCTCAAAAATGATGCTGCAATTTGGATATGCCAAAGAAAAGCTATAAAGTGCTTCCAGTGAAGTGAAAAGGTAGAAGTTGTTGACTTAATGAAGAAAAAAAATTGTATGCTAAGGTTGCTAAATCTTTGGTAAATTACTGTTATTCATTCATCTCTTACTGTGTCTAGGTTGAGTAAAGCCATCCTTATCACAAGTATATACAGGAAAAATCAAAGTATAAATAGTATTCCGTACTATCTGCAGATTCAGACATCTTCTGGGGGGTCTTGGAATGTATCATCAGTGGGTCAAGAGGGGAACACTGTATAAAGCCTATGATTCAGGTATGGCAAAAGAAATTTTCACTGAGGCTATTTCTATAATCCACAAGCTACCAGAGTCAACTCTTCTTGTGGGAAGAGTTAAAGAGTATCACTACTCCACTGGTAGATTCCAATTCCTTTTCTTTTTTCTTCAAAAAACCCTTGATAAATTTATCTCATTTTCACAAATGGGAAAAAAGCTACAACAGTAATGATTTCAAAGCCAAGACCACTACAGGTTATCATATTTCAGAAATGAGCACTTTCATACATTCATTTAAAAGTTTCTGCATAATAACTTTACAAAACAATCTATATATCTCTATCTATCTATCAATTTATATGTATGTATAGGGGCTTTTGTTGTTGTTGGGTTTTTGTTTTTTGTTTTGTTTTGCTTTTTGGCAGTAATGGGAAGGAAGCCAGGAAGCCAGGGCCTCCACAGAGCTACATCCCTAACCCCCTATTTTTTTTTTTTTAATGTATTTTGAGACAAAATTTCACTGCAGTTGCTAAATTGCCCAGGCTGGCTTGAACTTGTGATTCTCCTGCCTCAGCTTCTCAGAGTGCAGGAATTACAGGCCACAAAATGGTATTAGTAAAATCCTTCTGAGGACTTACTAAAGGCCTCAGGCCTTAGAATCCGATAGACTTGGTTTTGAATCTTGACTTCAATTCATTATTCTGTGCAACTCTGGGAAAATTACTCTTTGAGCTTCCATTTCCTCAACTGCAAAATTTACAAAATCAAGTGCCCGACATCATACTCCTATTTCCAATTCTGTAACTCTATTCCCTCCCTATAATGCTTTTCTTTCTGTGTCTGGTGATTGACAAATTACTACTTCAAAGACCCGAAAGCCCTAACAGAAGTAAACTGCAGCTAGACTCTGTTTCCTTCAACACAGATAGTCCTGACCCCTAAAAGTCCCTTAGTTTAAAAATAGCCTGGTTAATGTCTCATTGGCCAGGTAGGCTAATTTTAGCCCTGGGACAGAACCTAGAGGCTAAAAACCTTGTAACTCAAACTACTGCTATTTTAGTATACAATGCAGTTACAAGGGGAAGATCTTTAATTTGGAGATACTTTCATATTTAAATATTATAAATATTAACTTATAACTGATATAAATGAGACAGCATGCATGATAAGATACTCAAACATATAAAAGCTCTACTCTTACCTGCAAAATGCAGTGCCAAGTCTCGGTACAGTTCTCTACTCATATTTTGAAACTCAGCCTCTTGCCACACTTTCCCATCAGGTGTTCGAATCTTGGTCTCTGATGGGTTGAAACCTAATATACACCAACAATATAGAATATTCTTATCAAAGTTGCTTTATAAATTTTTATTTTACCTTTTTTTTCTTTCTTTTTATGGCAATGAGGACTAAACCTAGGGCCTTTGCACTGAATTACAGTCCCAGCTTTTTTTTTTTTTTTTAATTTTGAGACAGAGTCTCACTAAGTCACTAAATTGTCCAGGCTGAGCTCATACTTGAAGTCCATCTACCTTTGCCTCCCACATGCTAGGATTATGGGCATGTGCTATCATGCCCAGATGTGTGTTACACTTTTTTAAGTGAGATCTTGCATATATTATAAAATTCACTCTTTTAAAAGTGTGCAATAGACTGGATTTTAGTATATTTACAATGTTTTACAACTATCATCATTATCTAACTCCAAAGTATTTCATCATGATGAAAAGAAACACAATATTTATTAAGAGTCATTCCCCATGTCACCCCTTCCATTCCTCACAACAGCTAGTCCTTCTATCTTTACAGATTTATCTATTCTGGACACTTCATATAAATGTAATTGTACAATATGTGGCCTTTTGTGTCTTGCTTATTTTATTTGAAATATGTGGCCTTTTGTGTCTTATTTTACCTTTACTTAGTATGTTTTCAAGGTTCAATAATCTTGTAACATGTATCACGACTTTGTTCCTTTTAAATGCCAAGTGATATTTCGCTGTATAGACATAACGTTTTGTTTATCCATTCATCCACTGATGGATGTTTGGGTAGTTTTGGGAGCTATCATTATAATGCTGCTACAAACATTCTTGTACAAGTTTTTGTGTAGATGTGTTTTCAATTCCCTAGGATATTATATACAGGAATCAAATGCTGGGTCATTGTAACTTTTAACTTTTTGAGAAACTGTTAAATTTTTTTACTAAAGCAATAGTACCATTTTATATTATTACCTGCAAAGATAAGGGTTCCAATTTCTCCTGATCAATATTTATTCTTGATTTTGTTATTATAGCCACTCTAATAAACATACAACAGAAACTCACTGTAGTTTTGATTTGCATTTCCCTAATAATGTTTAAGCTTCTAAAAGAATGCATAATTAGCTATCCCATAATGTGTTGACAAATACCATTTAGAAAAAGCTTCAGAGAGATAAAGTTATATATATGTATTCAAATAATAAGACTAGAAATGAAAATTAAATGATAAAAGATATTAATCATAAATTACAAATTTCAGAAAGACAAACTACCCTTCTTAGGACTAACAGAAAGATAACATTACTCATTCTTTCTGTCTCAGAAGACATTAGTTGCTAACCCCGTCTATTTAAATTTTATCTTAAGACAGGGTTTTTATTAAGTTGCCCTTTAAGAAATTCTGTTTTTGCCTACAGCTGAACAAATGGGTATTTAAAATATTTTCCCAAGGTATGAAAATGGTATTTAAAATATACATGTTTAGTACTAGAGTTGTAGCTCAGTGGTAGAGCACCTGCTTAGCATGTACAGAGCCCTGGATTCAATCCCCAGCACCAAAAAACAAAACAAAAATGTTCAATTTTTCAAGAAACATTACACATCTGCTATTTTCTAGGAATTACTATTCTGATTTTCTACTTCAAATTTATCACTACTATTTAATATAATGAACTTTGTTATTTTACAAAATAATAAAATAATGAATATAGATGATAACCAAAGTAGTACAAGTATTTACATTTTAAGATGGGCTTAGCTTATCAAAAAATGGGCAACCAATATTTGTAGAATTAAATCAACATAAAAAATAGGCCGGAGCCAAAAACTAGTAAAAGACCATTATAGGTATTAGAAAAAAATTACTAGAAGCTTAGTATACCTTACCCAAAATGTTTGGAACCAAAAGTGTCTTGGGTTTTAGATTTTTTTTTTTTTTGGATTTTGAAATATTTATTCATACACAATAAGATATCTTGGGGATGGGACTCACATCTAAACATGAAATTCATTTGTTTCACATATTCTATATATAATGCATATATATTATATACAGTCAGAAGTTATTTTATACAACATTTTTAATAATTTTATACATGAAAAAAAGTTTGCATATACTGAACCATCAGAAAACAAAGGTGTCAGCATTTCATGAACAATCTGTGGTTGTTTGGCATCACTGTCATTACTGACTCTGAATTGACATGCTACTAAAAGCAATCATTTTCTCATCTTTATTTCTACTTGAGTACTTAACAGTAAAAAATCCGACATACTGCACATGCCTGTAATCCCAGCTATTTGGGAGGCTGAAGCAGGACAATCAGAAGTTCAAGGCCAGTGTAGGCAATTTATAGAGACTCTATCGCAAAACAAATTTAAAAAAGAGCTGAGGACATAACTCTGAACCCTCTAGGTTCAACCTCTCATATAGCAAAGAAAAAACAAATCTGACATATCATTCATTCAGTGAAAAAAATGTGTTCAGGGTAACTAAGCAACAAGGAAGCATAGCCAGAATCTATGCATCAGCTGTGGACCTTTCAGTCCACCTATGATGTTCTGTTTTGATTAAAAAGTTACTACACACTGTATTTTTTTGGTGAGAAGAAATACCAGAAGCACTTTAGGAACCAGGAAGTGGATCCTCTAGGAATGAGGAAGTATTCATGTAGATAGGTTTTAAAAAATGTTTCCTAGCCAAGCACGGTGGTACCTGCCTATAATCTTAGCACACAGGGGGACTGCCATGAATTCAAAACCAGCCTGGACTACACAGTGTCTGTCTCAAAAAAAAAAAAAAATACATTTAAAAAAAAGTTTTCTCCAAGGTCATCTGCCTCTTCGGCAACTGTTTTTGTCCTAGAAGTCTTAGATTTTTTATAAACTGACATGATTTCTTGTTCTGTTATGAATGCTCCCTGTGCTAAAATCTTTTAATAAGCCTTTTACACATGTTCACCATATTATATGTAGGCATTTTTTCTGCAGCTGCAGTGTTAACACCCCCTTTATCATTACTGTTATCACAATCACTGTGATTCAGAATCCTTTCACCTATTTCATCATTGGGTCACTACTGATATTAAAAACTTCTCCAGCCAGGTGTGGTGGTACACGCTTGTAACCCCACTACTTGGAGACTGAGAAGGAGGATCACTGAAACTTCTACGCCAACTTGGATTACACAGTGAGTTCAAGGCCAGCCTGAAGCCTGAATTACACAGTGAGACTCTGTCTCAAAAAAAAAAAAAAAAAACCACCAAAGAAACAAAAACAAAAATAAAAACTTCTCCAATATCCACATTTTCCAGGTTACTGACCCTAAAGTTATACTTTTTGCATATGTAACGTGGTCAGACATCTTTTTTTTTTCTCAACATGCAGAATCCTTCAAATTCATCACCTTGTTCAATTACAACACCTGATCATAGTCACAGGCCAGAGGTTGTGCCAGGCATGTAAAACTGTATGTTCAGTTGCTGAGTTCCTACAACAGCATATATGGCACCCTTCATGTTTAACTCCTTTTAAAAACTTTCTACACCCACACTTCTGTTCACGTATGCTAGCATGCTGCTCAAGAAAGTTTTTTTAGTTACTTTCTAGTGGTCTGAGGATACCCGAGTCACATGGCTGAATTAATGAAGTCACATTTGAAGGAAAAGTACATGGCATAAACTTTTTTTGTTTGTTCTTTTGTTTTTTGTGACAGGGTGTCCTCACGTAGTTCAGGCTGGCCTTGTACTCACTATGTAGCCCAGGCTGGCCTCGTACTCGCAGTGATTCTACCTCAGTCTCTGAATACTGGGGTTACAGATGCATACCACCACACTGGGCTAAACTTTGTTTTTGTTAGTTGTTACTGGTTGGTTGCTTTAGTACTGGGGAATTGAATCCAGGGCCTCATGCAGGCTAGGCAAATGCTCTACCCCTGAGCAAACTCCCAGCACGTAAATATGATTTTTTATGAGAATTTTGGATAGAAATGAGTAGAGTAGTTGTCAAGGAATGAAAATATTTTACAATCATCATCCAATCCAGTTACCATCAGTGAGCACAAACTACTGGTACAAGTGTTTATGAAATCAATCAGAAAAGATGTCCCTGATAATCTACACCTTTTTATTGGCACAATTATACGTTGGTAAGAAATTCACTCCTTTAAAATAGTGAGGAGATAAGCTTTTGCCTATCACTGCAAGTTTACTCTTAGCATGTGCCTGCTGTATTTGCATATCCCAGCACAGTTATTCTATCCTTGGCATCCTTAAACCCTGTAGTGGCTATCTCATCAGCTGTAGGCAGTGTATTTCTGGAAAAGTTACACCAAAACAGTGATATTTGATCAGTACTACACATTTGTGCTGGCATCAGATTTTCACCAGCAATGAACTTGGCAAACTAATCAATGAATTTCCCTGCTGCTTTGTGATTGCCAGATGTTTTATCACCACAAATCTTTAAAAATATAATACTATGTCTTTCTTTTTTTTGTCTTTTGGGGTTTTTTTTGTTTTTTGAGGCAGGGTCTCACTATGTAGTTCAAGGTGATCTTCCTACCTCAGCCTCCTGAGACCTGGGATTATAGGCATGCGCCACCACACCCAGCTTTACTGTATCTTTTCTTAAATTTCTGCAACCAGACTCTTGAATATTCAGAGTTTCCTTCAATTTCAGTTCATTATGATAGATATTTGTTCATTTGATGATGGGCATACCATCAAGCAGCATATTTTCACTGCAATGCTAACAGGATCGACGCTTTCAAAATACAATCAAGATCTTTATGCAAGTATTTTTCTATTTTTCATTAAATTCTGTTCATCCTTTTTAGTGCAGAACTTCAACAGTTTATCACTCAGTTTGTTTAGGTCATATATTGTGGTCATTCCATCCCCATGCTGTAAGATATGGCACACGCTGCTGTCCAGCTTGACCTTCTGTGCTACAAACATATATGATTCTTCTTTTTCTTGTATCTTTTCCCCACAAAGGTAACTGCAGATCTTTTTTACTTATTCAGCAATATCTTTGTAACATAAGAGCAGAGAATATGCAAAGACTAAGGAATACACATAGGTCTTGGCCCTATGTGGGGCCTCGGGTGGGCAGTCAGGCCCAAACATGTGCCATTTTATTATCTTTTGTGGGCATGATTAAGTGGGAGAAACTGGGCGTGCATGGTAAGATATAGCACACCTGAAGGGGCCTGGGGTCTTTTCTCCCTGATGGACTCTGAACAAACTGTTGTGCACCTGCACATTGACTGTAACCTGTCACACAAGGCCAGATGTGGAATTCTCCACTTGTGATGTCATTGTTAGCTCTTACAGAGTTTCAAATTTTGGATTTTTTTTCTTCCCCTAATTAGGAAACATTTATTGCCATGAAAGCCTTTCTCTGTAATCACATCTTCACCTACATGTTAACTTTAAGAACATAATAATAAGTATATCTGTTTCTCTTTATCCCCAAGTCTTTATTTCCATTTATTTGTCCAATTTCTTTTTTAAGTGAATATGCAGAATAAAAAAAATTCACTGCGTACTTATGTCCATGACACCGTACTAGGTTTTGAGATAATATAAGGATGACCAAGATAGGTTATTCACCTACACTGACATTTGTACCAGAAAGAAAATGACAAGCACAAGCACACAACTAAGTATAATACAGTACACGAAAGAATCACATTAGCATAGTTTGTGTTCACCGCTTCAAATTTTCAAAACAAAATCACAGAATAATTCCCATGTCTCCTTTTTAACAATATAAAAACAAAATTTAAGAAAAGAAGAAGGTGAAGAATGCGTTTATTACACTAAAAAGTTCATAAAAAGAGAAAGAAAACAGACAAAACACACAAATTGCTCCAGGAGGACACATAAATTGTTAATATAAGTAACCTTCAGAAGGGTAACCAGGTGGGTTGGAGCACAAACGTGACAAAGCTTCTCAAGGTACTTTACATGCTTTTCATCTTCTGAATTATGAATCAAGCGAATTTATTATGTATTAAAATAAATGAAATTAAAATGTCACTTTAGAATACAGTAGTTTTTATTTGTTTTTTCTTCTCATTTTTTGAGACAGTGTTACGCTGGCCTTGAACTAAATTTGTAGCCTACGCTTGCCTCAAACTCACAGCAATTCTCTCGCCTCAGCCTCCCAAGTTCTGGGATTACAGGCGTGTGCCATCACACCTAGCCTGGAATACAGTGTTTTAAGGTACTTCTCATTTATATTGCCAAAAAGATGGAACAAGAATTTATTGTTGGAAAAATAAATCCATCAATCAGGATATGGAAAACCATTCTCCATAATGATTTCTTAAATGTCTGCTAGACTTCATAAAGTAACCCCTAAAAGTTATATTTATAAAATACTTTAATTTGAAAACTAGCTTGTTTAAAAAAAAAAAAGGCAATAACAAGGAATAGGGAAAACCCAGCCACCAACTCAAAAAACATTTTATTTAATGCTTTTACTCTGGTTCTTTAGGATTTCTAACTTTTATAAATTATTAAACAAAACATGAATTCCATCGTCATATATCATGACCAAGTAAGACTGCATCCTGGAGACGCAAGAATAGTTCGACATATGCAAATCAATAAATGTTTGTGTGATATAAACAGAAGCAAGGACAAAAATCACAGGATCATCTCAAAAGTTACGAAAAACTCTATAACAAAATGTAATATTCATCAATTGAACAGATGTTCATGATAAAAACCCTGAAGAAAATAGGTACAGGAGGACTTTATCTCAATTTGATATAAGCTACTTATGACAAACCAATAACCAACATCTTTTTAAATGAGAAAAAGCTGAAAGCTTTCCCTCTAAAAGTAGGATCAAGACAAGGATATCCACTACCACCAGTCTTGTTCAAAAACAAACTTGAAACATTAGCCAGAGCAATTAAACAGGAGAAAGACGTAAAAGAGATATATATGGGAAACAAAGAAGTCAAATTATCATTAATTGCAGATTACAGGATTCTCTACATAGAATACTCATAAAAATCCCACCAAAAGATGCATAGAATTAATAACCAAATTTACCAATATAGCAATATACAAAATTAGCACACAAAAATCAACAGCGTTCCTGTACACCAATAATGAACTCTCCAAGAAAGAAATTGGGAAAACAATGCCATTCACAGTAGCATCAAGAAAAATGAAGTACTTAGGAATTAACATAATCAAGGAAGTAGAAGACCTGTACAACAAAAACTGAAAAGGAGATCAAAAAGGACTTCGGAAAATGGAAAGGGGGGTTGGGGATTTAGCTCAGTGGTACAGCACTTGCCTAGCAAGTACAAGGCCCTGAGTTCGACTCCCAGCACCCAAAACCCCCCCAAAAACAAAAACCACATTAGACCAATCACAGACAACAGAGCAATATTCTAGTGAATCTGGTCACACATTTATCACAGATTAGCTACAATAAAATTCTCAAAGTGTACCACTAGAAAACTTAATAAGCAACACAAAATAAAACTGATGGGTACCAAAATCATACACAATATGATTTTTTCCAGAGACTATATTACAGATACCTTAGGACTACAAAAACTATAAAACTTGTCCAAAAAAAAAATCAGACTTAGTAGAGAAATACAAATTAAATAGACAACAGCAAAAAATGTTTAAAGTCTTAAAATTAATAGAAGAAAGCAATTTTACACTATATTATTCTGAACTCTGAAAAATTACTGATGAAAGAAAGGGTACAATACCAGAAGATTCAATGGCAAAAAATCTCAAGTAAGTTAAACTGATCAAGAAATCAGCTCTTCATTAAAAACTTTACATAGATGACCCTGTGAACACAAGAAATACAAACATAAAAATTGAACAACAGAAACTCCAAAAAAACCACCATATACAGGGGCTGGGAATTTAGCTCAGTGATTAGAGTGCTTGCCCGGCAAGCACAAGGGCCTGAGTTCGATCCCCAGCACTGGAAAAAAAAAAAAAGAAAAAAAAAAAAAGAAAACCACCATATACAAAACACTTGAGTTAGCCAAAGAAATTAGCTTTGAAAAGCATTTTCTCAATAAAAATATATCAATGTTTGCATAAATCTGACTTAAATATTTTTCTTAAATAGGGGAGGAAACCCCTTTGCATTAAAACTCACAGGTTAAAATGACAACTGGAGGGGTTGGGGATTTAGCTCAGTGGTAGAGTACTTGCCTAGCAAGCTCAGGGCCCTGAGTTCCATCCCCAGAACCCCTCTCAAAGGCAACTGAACCAATGTTTGTGCAAAAAATTGTATGTCCAAATATTCACTGGAAAATGACTCATCTTTTAAAGCATTTTTGAAAGAATTCCTAATAATCAAAAAACACTGGCGGACTTAAGAGCAATATTCTTTCAGTTCTCTGAAAGTAGTATTAACCCTTATTTTCTACTTGTTCAAATTATTAAAAGTTCACATAATACATCTCAATCTATAAGAATCACCTAAGATACTTACTAAAAATACTATTTCTGCATCCCACTCCCAGAAATTCCAATGAAACATCTAGAAATCTACTTTTTCACATGTTTGTTTTTAGAGAAAGGGTCTTGCTGTATAGCTGGCCTTGAACTCACTGTGTAGCCCAGGCTGGCCTCAAACTCACCACCATCCTCCTGCCTCAGCCTCTCAAGTGCTGTGATTATAGGCATGTGCCACCGTGCTCAGGTGAAATCTGCATCTTTAACCTGTTCCCTAAAATGATTTCTTACGCAGGTAATTTGAGAATCGTATTCTGGTCTAAAGATAATCATCTACTCAAATATGCACTAGGGGAAAAGGGGGAATAAGAAGACAAGACGAGAAAAAAAGACACAAAAACTGATTACAAACCTTTGTATGCTGGAGCAGGTGGTGCAGTTGCCACCTTCCTGACTTTTGCTGTCACTGAGCTATCAACATTAACAACCATTACTGGATGGTCAATATGACCCAGATTCTGGCTCCGGCCATTTATTTCTTCTGAGTGTTCCCACTGTTTTCTAATCCGTTCCTTAAGTTTTTCCAGTTTGACATCATGTTGCCGTCGCTTTAAAATATCTAATCTTTGGGAATTAGAAGTACTAGTAGAGGATGGAGAAGAACCAGTTAGCTGTAACACTTTCGTATCAACAGCAAGGCCCACATTATTCACAGAAGGCTTTGAACTGCTCTCATTTCCTTTTGCTCTATTAGGCATTTCTCCCTCTGTTCTCATAGGAACGCTCATCTTAATCAAACATTCAGAATTGTGCAATGCATCAATTGCTGTTCGATCGTTTAAAAACCTAACAACTGTATCATTGATTACAGATGATTGGGAGCTCTCAAAATCACAGCAACGCATATCTTGTTGTTCTTGATTGCATATCATCCGGTTTCCACTCTCAGCTTTTTCTTCCTTAACGTCTACATAATATACATGCTTTGACTCCAGATGGCTAGGACTTAAGTTGGAAGGTGTACCATGGATTTCCCTATTAAAAAAAATAGTAATACTGTGACAACAGTAACAAAAAATACCATAGACTTGAAAATCGCTAAAAGAATAGGTTTTAAGGGTTCTCACAACAAAAAAATACGTGAGGTAATATGTATGTTAAATAGCTTGACTTACCAATTCCATAATGTACATGTATCAAAACATAACAATATTGATATTAAAAATATGTATTTAATATATATAAATAACTTCTATACAATTAAATTTTTAAAATTTCATAATAGTAGCAAAACTAGGCAGCTGTAGAGGCATACACCTACCATCCCAGCTATTTATGAGGCTGACGCAAGAAGATTACAACTTTGAGGCCAGAGTGAGCACCTCTGTGAGACACTCATCTCAAAAAAATTTTAAAGGGGCTGGAGATGTAGCTCAGTGATAGAGTACTTGCCTAGTACACATAAGGCCCTGGGTTCAATTCCCAGTATTACAAAAATCAACAACAAAATAACCCATTACTAACACTAAGATTCAATAGCCAATGTTTCCTCTATCCAGTTAAATAGAAAATATTCAAAATAACAATTGGATTATTATAAATAAAAAATATGCAAAATATGTGTGGAGAGGTTTCCTTAAGAACACCAGAGAAAAGGATTATAATCTGAATTTGGATATTCATTTGCTCTCTGTCACCAAAATGTGTTAACATATTCCTCTAAGGTATCTTATGTACTAAAAATATAAGTTCTCAAATACTGGCATTTCATATGTGTAATTTCTAAATAATGTACCAAATTAAGAAATCGGTTGAGAATAGAAATAAAAGTACAGGAGTTGGGGTTTAACTCAGGGGCAGAGCACTTGCCTAGCAAGCACAGGCCCTGAGTTCGATCCGCAGAAGCCTGCCCCAACAAAAAGGTACAATAAACATATTCCTCCAAATAAATGTGATTAGTAAAGTTAAACCACTCTTAACTACAGAATACTTTCGGGCAGGTTCAAACCATCTAGATCTCAGGCGGAGTAAGCAAAAAAGACTGGGGAGAGCCAAAATGCATAACACAAAGTTCATATTCTCTGTTCACAAAAACACTAGCAAAGTCTTCCTTCAGAGATTATTTTTATTTTACATATCATTTCAATAAGCTCTATTTTAGGAAAGTAGCCTATTAAAAGAGAAGTGAATGAAGACAAAACTCAGCAGTGAAGAACCTTTTGAATCATGAAAAAAATATCCAACAAACATAAAACTGAAATAATAATCTGGGACTACAATGTCAGAAACAGTAGTCATTAGCCCCATGTGGCTATTGAGAAAATGATATGTGACCAGAACAAATTGACAGTTGATTAAATTTAAGGTATATATTTGGATAAAAACAATTTAAAAATGTAGAACATTTTTGTGTGCACAACTACTAAAAATGATTAAATTACACAGGTAGCTTACATTAACAATTCCAATGTATGGGTGGTGAACATATGGCAAGTGTGTCATGTTTAAGACAAAAAATTTTAATGTATGAGTTAATTTTTCTAAACTATAACCTCAGTATTCAGGCTTAATTGCAGTGTTGGCACTCTGTAATAAATAAGTGGGCTTTGGGTTGCAGTTTGGGCACTTGTCTCTAAAAGGTTTGCCAGTACTGGCATAGCCTAATCTAGACCACTTTTACATTAAGGCATAAAACTCTAATACCACAAAAATTCTTAAAGTCATGACTCTATTACAACGTAACACAGTAATGTCTCTTTTGAGTACAGGTATATGAACATGTACATTTTTATAAGTAAATAGTCTATAGCAGTGGTGGCAAACCTATGGCACACATGCCACAGCAGGTTGCTTGCCATCACTGGTCTATAGCTTTTATCAGATTCTCAGTGGGATCCGTGACGCTAAAAAACTTTGGAGCGTGTTTCAAGTGGTTGATTACTAAAAAAAATGGGGCTGAGAATTGAGTCCCATAACTCATATCAGAGACCAAGATTACATGCAATTGTTTTCACTATCTTGACCAGAATGCAACTCCAACAGTTAAAATGACTTAGGTCTAAAATTAGTTTACACATAGAATAAAAGAAAGCATAAAATAAAAGGATTATACATCCTTTCTCAATCTTAAGAGGGGACAGAAAATTGACAAACATGAAAAAGTAATTTCACACAGTCACTAATTAAATATTGACTGAATATATATAAAGGTGTTCACTATACAATTCTTTCAACTTTTCTATAAATCTGAAATTTTTCCACTATAAAATTTTAGAAAAAATAATCATTGTGTATTTAGCACACGTTAGGCATCGAGTTAGTCCTCTGAGAATAAGACAGGTTTATACTCTTTTACTGACTGATGTACTGTGCAACTATGGACTCAAAACTTAATGCCACACTGGACCTGCTAACACAGGCCTGTAACCCCAGCACTCTGAGAGGCTGAGGCAAGCGACCAGCAAGTTCAGACCTAGTGTGGATAACTTAGAGACTTAGTAAGACTGTTTCAAAATTAAAAAAAAAAAAATTTAAGGGAAAATATAGCACATTGTGAAGATCCTAGGTTCAATTCTTAGCACTGAAGAACAAAAAACAAACAAAAAGAAGTTACAAGGGCTGGGGATGGAACTCAGTGGTAGAGTGCTTGCCTAGCAAGCACAAGGCCCTGAGTTCCATCCCCAGCTCCCCCCACCAAAAAAGAAGTTACATAGTATTGGGTGGCACAGATTAACTTGACTGGAAAAATGGAGTGGGGTAGTAACAGATCTGTCCATGTCTCATACGGTGCGTAACAAAAAGACTTTTAAGTAATAAATGGTGTCTGCCAGGTAAGAACCATTCCATTCACAGCATTCTCTGAATATTTCTTTTTTAAAAATACCTAATTTACATAATCTTAAATATCAAATAGTAATTCAAGAAGAATATATAGAAGGACCCAGTAAATCAGCCTTAATTCTGTTAGTATGTTTCTATGCAAGTTGTTCAATATTTAAGAGATTTTCTTTTTCCAAAACAGATTAAGTCCCTGGCTTTCTATATGTTTTTATTGCTTCAATACTAACATCAACTTCTAAATCTGTATTTTTTGCCCTAACCATTCCACATACATTCATACCCATATTTTCAAATGCCAACTGAATACACACACCTGCATAATTTTTAAATTGTATTAGATGTAACATTAAAAATTGAACTCATTAGGGTTGGGGATTTAGCTCAGTGGGTAGAGTGCTTGCCGTTCGATCCCTAGCACCAAAAAAAAAAAAAAAAAAAAAAAAACCTGAATTCATTATCTACCTCTTCTCCTAAGTACTTTATCTCAAATTTCAAATTTCAGAGTACAAACATTTACTTAGCACTACCAAGTACCATCATGAAACTCCTTGATTTAGTGACATTTTAAAACACATGAAATGGTTATAAATGAAACAAAAAAATAAAAGTTCAGTGTTTTGTTACTCATTACTTCATATTAGTCATACTGAGAGCATGAACGCATATAAGACACCAATAAAGCACTGCTCAAATTAAAAGTTCTATAATTTCATTAGTTAAATATCCTAAATATGTTCATAAAATTGTGAAGCATTTTGTATTATCTATATTATTAAATTTATACAATGATCTTGAACATCTGAGTTGCAGAAAAAAGCCATTAGCAACAAAATAATAAACCAATTCACATCTACAATAAGAAAAAAACGTAGATGACTGATTATAACTTTCAAAAAGAAGACAAAAACTAAGCTATACACATCCTTAACATGCAAGAAGCCCTGGGTTCAATCCCCTGCATCGCATACAAACAAAACAAAAAACTCTAAGGGCTAGGTGCAGGTACAGTGGTACCAGCCTGTAAAACAAAGCAGACAAACAAAAAAGAGCCATGCTTCCAGAGATTAAGTAGTTTGTTTCTAGGAAATGATTTTATTAGAATGATGGGGGCTTGGGAAAAACAGTAATATTTCTCCCCCCAAAAAAGATACAGGGCTGGAGACATGGTTCAGTGTTACAGCACTTGCCTAGAATGTATGAGGCCTTGGGTTCAAGACACGATTTTGCAAAAACAACAATAACAGAGGATACAATGAAGATTTTTGTATTATTTTATCTGGAGAATGAAAAAAGTAGTAATAGTAAAGTATTATAATACTACCTTATAGCCAGAGAACTATCAAAAAGCTCAGAAAAAAATTATAATCCTACTGTAAGCATTACGGACCAACCCTAACTGCTTTTTGTTCCCCCAGTGCTAACCTGTAAGAAACCAGAGGATCACGAAATTCCACACGATTGTTTTTCTTCACGTTACTCTCCAGGGTGGTAGCTCTGAGAGGACTACGAGATTTCTCTTTCCGTGATTTAGATTTGGAGGCTGAAGCATTAATCCAAGAATCATCCAGGTATCTACCATCTGAAGAAAAAGAAAATCTGTGAGCACGTACAATATAAACTATGACTGCCTCTAAATTTGGTTACTACCTAAAAAGAAAAAACTGACTTTTGTGTTACTTGTAGCATCTCTAGTTGAATATTATGTAAGGAGATGGAAAACATTCACATTAAAGCTATTACAGTTTCTCAATTTATAGAGAAAAGACTATTCTGAGCAGACAGTGAAAAATACAAATCTACACATAAAAGTCCTTTTGTTAATGATTTTATTTAAAAGAGAAGTATTAGATAAACACAAACTCATGGGTTAAAAAAAATCAGTTTAAGTAGAGAGATCTGATTTGCCCATCACTTAAAACACAGAATCAAAATATGTGAAAGATAGCCAAAGAAAACACATTGTGTGAATTCATGATATGACTGACTGGTACGAATGATACTCCATCTGATTTTTTTTTTTTTTTTGTGGTACTAGGAACTCAACCTATGACCTTAGGCATGTTAGGCAAGTGCTCTAATACTGAGCTACATCTTTAGTCCTTCCACTGAGTTGAACCCTTCCAAAAAACACATCTTATTAAATCGACTAAATTTTATTTTAAACATATATACCTGTGAGCTTAAAAAAAACTGGGCTTGGGGATTTCGCTCAATGGTAGAGCACTTGCCTAGCAAGTGCAAGGCCCTGAGTTTGATCCCCAGCATCCCCTCCAAAAAAACCTGACAAGTAACATCTCAAATACTCCAAATGAAATTCTCATTACTACAAAGAAATGAAAACTCATTGTCAAAGGGGATGGAATGGTGTTAAAGTTCCTGAACAAAAGATAGCGAAAATACCATTTACAGTCAGTGAATGTGAGACTGCTTCATAACTACTTCTCAGTACCAAAGGAAGAAAATTAAAATGATTTAAGATGCAATATGTATAGGTATCAATTCCCCAAGATGAATGTAATTACAATATTATGAATCAGAAACATGCTTAATAAAAAAGAAACAAAACATCAAAAATTTATATTTCTCTGAAAGTAACTTCATACATACCTTTTCTACTTATTTTTCGGGTAGCACTTGCAGAAGACTTCTTGACATCCATGACAGAATCAAACACAGCTGTACTTGAAGGGGCTACTTCTAATTTGTTTTCAATGTGTCTCAGCTAAATATTAAATACCATCACAACACATAAATTAATTCTGTAAATAATCCAGCATCGGTTTACACAGTTATTTAAAACTATACTACCCAGTATCTTTCCCCAAAGTAGAAAAAACTCAGGAATGGTTTCTTGCAATATTAGCCTTATCATTGTTTACTTTAGCTATCATCACACTTTAGATATAATGCTGCCCAAATTTGAACAAAAGACCATGAAAAAGATTATGATGATTATCAAAGATTTCTAATCCTCATTTTGAACTATATTTTTAATTGATGAGTTTCTTAATGCATTATCTAACATTATATATGGCACATATTTCTACATTTTACATGCAAAAATGTGAAAAGAATGATTTAGATGGCTAAAATTTAGGACTACTCAAAGAGCCACAACTATTTATAGTTTATGCCTATGAAATAAGTTTCATAATAAAAACAAAATTAACAGGATAGACAGAATTCAGGCAAATTTCACATACCCTTTGTAATATAAGTCAACTTTTGGTAGTTGACTTATCCTCTCAATGTTCTTAAAAAAGCATTTTTTCCTGAATAGTAGAGTATTATATATTTACAGGATAATACTTGAAAAACACATATATAGTAAAATTCAAATTATCAAAAGCCTACTACATAGAAACATTTTGGCTGGGGGTGGCACATGTTTATAATCTCAGCTCTCAAGAGGCTGAGGCAAGAAGCTCACAAGTTTGAGGCCTGTCTGAACAATTTAGCAAGACTTGTCTCAAATTTAAAAGGTCTGGGGTTGTAGCTCAGTGACAGAATACTTGTCTAGCTAGCATGGGTGATGCTCCAGGATAAATCCCCAGCACCACCACCACAAAAAAAAACAAAACAAAACAAATCAATAAATACTGTATACGATGCTGATTCATCTTTCATATTTTTTCAGTGTAATGAACTCAAAAAACTGAAATAATCCTACATAGTAGTATTTCTCTACCAGGCTTTTCCCTATACTGATATTATGGGTCCCTTCAAAATTCTTCAAAAACACCCAATAGCTTTGAAAAACAACTAGGAATGAACAGTTTAGTTATGTATTAGGTTAGAACTAAATCAAACTGAGGAATAAAAACCATTCTTACATTACAGATGTATAACACTTAGAAGAGACAGAGGGCACATTGCCTATTCATAGGGCCAAAACCTGAGCCTGCATTGGGACCAAATCTAAGTAACAGATTAGTTTTCAAAATTGGTCTAAAGATCAGACAACAGAAAGTACAGTAAAAATACTCAGACAGTAAAGAAATAGGTATTTTAAATCAGGTGGTATACAAAAGAAAAACAAAAAAGGGCATATTAAAAGACAATTTGGGAGCTGGGGATTTAGCTCAGTGGTTAGAGTGCCTGCCTCGCAAGCCTAAAACCCTGAGTTCGATCCCCAGCACCAAAAGAAAAAAAAACTAAAAGACAATTTGAGGAGGTTGGAGATTTAGCTCAACTGGCAGAGCCCTTGCCTAGCGAACACAGGGTCCTGAGTTCAGTCCCCAGTAACCCCCAGGAAAAAAGACAATTTGCCCTGAAAGCAAATAAAAAGCAGTGTCTCCATTTGAAGAGAATAAATACCACTTGTCAAATGTATAGTCCTAAAATCCAGGTAAGACTGGGCAGAACACAAATGGGAACAAGTTGCCATTCTTCAGTAGTGTGAAAGAAAACAATCTGTTAACTTCACAAAAAAGAAGCAGTAACTTACAATCCATTCAAAGAGAAGCTGGTTCCTTTCACTTCCTCCCTGGCAGTGAGCCTTCTACAGACACAGGCCCACCATTATCGAATTCATTCTATTAAATGTTCATTTCAACATACAAATAAACAAATCTATTAAAGGTGCATAAATTACACAAGTTTAATATTTTATATGCCATGGTGTTAGTGCTCCTGATACCCAAAGTAGTGTTATTTTTATACCTTTACTATTTAACAGCTGTTATGTTCATTTTGTAATATGTATAATTTCTTACCAGAGTGTTTATTTTCTGTTCGAAAAAGTGCTACAGAAAAATTTTAACCTATTCAATCAGGAAATTAATTTTAAAAGAGAAATAAGTAAATGGGAGCTAAAACAACTTACAGCAGCCTTGGTCTGAGAAAGTGCATCCCATGTTGTGGTGATATCTGCTGGGATAAAGTGATATTTACTGAATCAGAATCTCTGAAGTAGATCTCAGAATACCATTTCAGTAAATTTCCAAATGTACTCAAAGGTTTGAGAATCACTTCATTACGCAGAACTCTTCTTCAGCAAATGTTTCACTATACAGAACCAAAATATGCTTTTTTTCTGTAATTAACATCATATAAAGCTAAGCTTCCTACCATAGAGAGTTAAATAAGCACTGATTACTGTTAGTCCTTAGGACAATGGACTGACACCTCCACCTATACATACAGCAGACATATTCAAAAATAAGCAATATCTTCAGTTTACTCCAATGAACTGAATACAAATTTTTGTATTGTTTTGTATTTGACATTACAATGTGAAAAAGATAATGAAAACTACTCTAGACTTAGACCTACCAGTAGAAACAAAGGTAAAATCTATTAGTCTTTCAGATAACAACCTTCAGATAGGTTAAAGACATATATTTTCCATAAGTCATTATTTTCCAGGATAAATATTTTCATTTCCTTCAAACACTTCCCCATATGATTTAATTTCCAAGTCCCTCACAAATCCAATAATCTCCTTCCAGATGTTCTTCAGTTGGTAGCTCTCCTTTAAAATATATCATGCTTTCAAGTTATTTCTGATGCATGATTTAAAAAGGAGTTCAATGAGACTATTATTTTTGTCATCTGTGAATTACAGGTCTATTCTTAGGAGCTATATTATACTATTTACTGTCACTAAATCAAGAATTTCTGAAAAACTATATAAAATTAATTCTACATGAATTAAAAATTAATTCATTTTTAAAAAGGCTTTTTTTCTTTATAGAACAGTTTACCACAGGATGCCTTTGAAAGTAAGGTGCCCTAAGAAAGGGAAAAAGGGAAAAAATAGAAGAATGTAAATAAAGCTGTTGTAAATAAGGAGGGGAGGGGGAGTCGAAGGGAGGGGGGAACAAAGATATATCACGTACAGGAACAAGTTAACTATGAGGAATGCGATCATCATGTATACAATGTACCAATACATGTTCTTGGTAAATAAAATTAAATTTAAAAAAAGAAAGTAAGGTGCCCCGTATATTCAAATCAAAACTGAATTTTAAAATTATTTAATCTACTTTTTCTAAATCAAAGTATGTATATGGTTTTTAATTTTTGATTAGCCCAGAATTTTAATTTTATGACCTAAACAAAGGATTAAGTAAAAAAAAAAATACCTTGAACAGTATCCTTGCTTTGAGAGTTCCTTGGATGTGGTAAAGGCACCTCTTTTGATTTACTGCTCCTCATCCTGCCAATTTACCTGCAATCACATTATCATCGTCTATTGAACATCAATATTATAACATTAGTAAAGAAAATGGCCTGACTTATCTTGCCCGTCACAAAACTCAGAAAAAGATTTGTCATCTCTAAAATGCATCTTTATTCCTTTTAAGAGTTTCTCACAACCAAATAATAGAAAAACAAACCATTGAATATTATATCATGACCAGCTCATACCCATTAGAAGAATATTAAAAAAACAGGAAAATAACAAGTGCAAGTAAAGATTTGAAAAAACTGAAGCACTGTGTAGTATTGGTAGGAATGTATATTTGTACAGTCACTATGGAAAATATTATGGCAGTTCTTCGTAAAATTAAAATTACTATAAGGTCTAGCAATTCCACTTCTGGTATATACCCCAAAAAACAAAGCAGAGTCTTGAGGAGATTTATATACCCATGTCCATATTAGCATTATTCACAATAGCTAAATGGAAGCAGCTCAAGTATCCATCAACACATAAGTAGATAGCCAAAATGTTTATATACATAATGGAATATTATTCAACCTTAAGAGCAAGGAAACTCTGACATATGCTACAATGTGGATGACCTTAAAGACATTATGCTAAGTGAAATAAGCAAGTCACAAAAAGACAAACATTCTTCTTATATAGGATACTTAGTTAAAATCATAGAGAGAAAATAGAATTGTTACTGGGGTTAAGAGGAATGGGGAATGGAGACTTAGAGCTTAATGGATACAGAGTTTCAGTTTTACAAAAAAAAAAGTCTGTTTGCTTTTTGAGACAGGGTCTCACTAGGTAGTCCAGGCTGGTCTTGAACTCACTATGCAACCCAGGGTGGCCTTGAACTCACAGCAATCCTCCTGCCTCAGCCTCCTAAGTCCCAGGATCACAGGTGTGCGCCACCATGCTGGGCTTTTGCAAAATTTTAAAAACAGCTCTGGAAATAGATGGTGGTAATGGATGCATAACGAAATGAATGTATGTAATACTAACGAGCTGCACACTTAAAAATGCTTAAGAGGGGCTTGGGGTATAAGTCTGGTACAGCAGTTGCCTAACATATGCAAGGTCCTGGGTTCCATCCCCAGCACTGCAATCAATAAATAGTTAAGACACTAGATGCAAAAGCTCAAGCCTATAGTCCCAATATTTGGAAAACCAAAGCAGGAAGATCAGCTGAGCCTAGGAGTTTTAGGCCAGCCTATGCAACTTAACAAGACCTAATTAAAAAAAAAAAAAAAAAGAAAAGAAAAGAAAAGAAAGAAAGAAAGAAAAGGGTTAAGATGATGAACTTCATTTATCTTTGTATACCGCAATATAAAAACAGGAGAAGAGATGGGTGGGGATTTAGCTCAGTGGTTAGAGTGCTTGCATACCAAGTGCTAGGCCCTAAGTTCGATCGCTGTCACAAAAAAAAAAAAAGGAAAAGAGAAACTATACCATGACTCAAAGAGAAGGAACATAATACACTTCTGCTTAGAAAGCTTGACAATGAAAGTCAAAGGATTATTCTGTTACAAAAGTCACAGGGTTGGGGCTGAAGTTTAGCTGTAGGACACATGTTTATCATTTGCAATGCCCTGTGTTTAATTCCTAGCTCCAAAACCGAAAAAAACCCATATCATATAATGGCAACAAAGAAAGTTTCAAAACTACAGGAAAAAAATTCATCCCTACTCTGAAGTCATAACACATAGCTATTTTATATATTCTCTAATTTTTTTTCTTATTGCAATGGCAGTAATTTCCATTTTATACCCTGCTTTACTTAACCGCCACAGATTTGTGATAGTTTTAAAAATACACTTTAAAAAATTTTATATTCCTTTGAGAATTGGAGCTTTTAAAAAATGCGGCTTAATTTTTCTTCCATTTAGTATAGGCTGGACTTAGTGACTCACTTTTAGCTAATTTTTTTTTGTTGTTGTTGTTTTTGGTGGTGCCGGGGATCGAACTCAGGCCCTTGTGCTTACAAGGCAAGCACTCTAATCACTGAGCTAAATCCCCAGGCCCCTTTTAGCTAATATTAAATGTGGTAGAAATGAGAAGCTAAGATTTCCACAACTAGGCAGTAAAAAGCATTCTCTCCTGTCCAACTCAAGGATCCAGCTATGTTGCTGTGCTTTGGTTCAAAAATTTCTCCCAAAAGGTTCATGTGTTAAGAGGGAGGGCTTTCTGGAAGGTGGCTGGATCATGGGGATGCAGGCCTCATAGGTAGAGTAATCCACTGATGAGTTCATAAAAATGTGCTCTTAGAAGGTAAAGCCTACTTAGAGGACCGAAGTCACTGGGGGTGTGTCTCTGAAGGGTGTTCTTGTTCCCAGACCCTCCCTCTCTCTCTTTGGCTCTCTTTCTCTCTCTCTCAGCTTCTTGGTCATAAGGTGGGCAGATTTCCTCTACCATGTAGTTTATGCCTCAGGGTCAGCTTACCATGGACTGAAACCTCTGAAATTGTGAGCCAAAATAAACCTTCTGTTCTTTAAATTGTGCATGTCAGGCATTTTCCCAGCAACAGGAAGCTGACTAATACTTATGTCATGAGAACAGTCAAGTTGCCCTAGGGAGAGCTCCATGTGGCAAAGAAATGAGGCTTCTGAGTGAATCTTTCTGCCCAAGTCAAGTTTTCTTCCCAGCACTCAGGAGCCTGAGGCAGGATGATTGCCATGAATTCAAGGTCAGCCTGGACTACATAGTGAGTTTAAGGCCAGTCTGAATTAGAGAACGAGACCATGCCTCAGGAAAAAAAAAAGTTAAGTCTTCAGATAACTACATCCCTATTTGACACTGTGACTGTAATCTTATAAGAGACCTTGAATCAAAATCACCCAGACACAATGTTCCTGAATTCCTGACATACAGAAAATACGAGATAATAAAGGTCTATTTTTTAAAATATTTAAATGGGGTGAGGTTGGGAGGTTATTAGATAAGTAATACATTATGATATTGTCTCATTTTTCTACTACAAATAACACTGAAATGAATATACTTATAAGAATTTTTTTTTGCTTACTTGGATTGTTTATCTAGAACAGGATCTGTAAAGCATGTTAAAACTGGACTAAAGAATGTGAAGGACACACTGCTCTTAAAATTCAATGTCAAACTATTTTTTCCAATTTATTATAATAGAAAAGCCTACCAACTTCATTAATAACTTTACTAGTGAACATTATCTTTTCTTTTCTTTTTTTTTACTTTTGCTGATTTAACAGGAAGATCTGCATTGATCTGAATTTGGTAATGTTAGTAGGATTAAATTTTCTGCCACAGATCCTAATCTTAAGTTTTCCCCCACCCCTAGTACTGGGGATTGAACCCAGGACCTTCTGAGCTACATCCCCAGTCCTTTAAAAATTCTTTTCAATTTTCAGACAGGAAAAAAAAAAAATTTTTTTCAGACAGGGTCTCACAAAGGCACTAAGTTGCCAGAGCTGGGCTTGGAGCTGCGATTCTCCTGCCTCAGCTTCCCATAGTACTGGGAGTATGGGTGTGTACAACCATCTAGCTCTCATCTTAGTTCTTTATTGGTAAAGTATCTTTTCTCATATTCTGCCCAATTACTTACCAGGATATTGGTGGTTTTCTTATTAATTTAATGAGTTGTTTACATTATAGATATAGTAAACCTTTGTCATATATGATAAAACTTATTTTCTCCAATTAATTGTCTGCAAAGGAAGTATAATACACTGAATGTTAAAGAGCCCATTTAAAAGGAAAAGCTTACCTACTAAATCCAAATACATAAAATTAAAACATATAATACAGTTTAAGGGAGTAATCTCACCTAATAGTAAATAATCCTGATTTTAAAATTTCTTAAGAAAAAATTTCAAAAAATGTTCTGGAAATAAAATTCGTCATGTATTATAGAATATGGCTCCAAGAAAAGTAAATCTAGGTTTCTGAAAAGTGACAGTAGAAAAACTAAAATCAGCAAATATGGCAACAATTTAAAATTTTCAACCATAAAGACTGTCAACACAGATTTAAAAACTAATTCTTTTGCTTTGCTCCTGACAAAGATGGTCTAGAAAACTGAAAAGTGGTAATTAAACAAACACGGTTATTCTATATTACCAATCTGTCAGTGGCCCGATAAAAAGAGTTCTCTTTAGACAAACTTCTCTGCTTAAACATAAAATAAATGCTAAAAGCTTCAGTAATTATAATTTTCCCAATGGGAAGGAGAAATAGATTAAATAATCAAACACTGGCTTTGTATTTATAATTTCCATGTTTAAGGGATAATGCTAAGGCTGAGAAAATGCATATGAGTACCTAAAAATAAGTCTATTTCTACTTCCAAATAAACATCCTATTAATGGGATTGGGAATTTAGCTCAAGTGGTAGAGTGCTTGGCTGGCAAGCTCAAGGCTCTGAGTTCAATCCCCAGCACCTAAATAAATAAATAAATATCTTATTAATGGTCAATCATCTTCAAATACAAATGACTAAATAATAAGAATGACATGTATTATATCATTTCATGCTATAAATAAATTGTAGTATAGCCACCATTAACAACATGTATGAACGAATTATAGTTACGTGCCACAGCTGAGTATCACATGCCTATCAAGTATGAACACCAGAAACAACACTGCATGCCACAAAATACTATTATATAAAGTATAAAACAGGCAAAAGTACTCTATGGTGCTAGAAGTGAGCTAATCATCAACCCTGGAGTGACTGGACTGGAACAATTGATTTTAATTCAATTGAACTGAACTGATTTGGGTGCTGATCAATTAGTTACAACCATTAGTGGATTTGGGTACTGATTTCATAGATACATTCACTTTATGAGACTTAACCAACCTGTACATTTATGCATATTTTCAATGTACATTATACCTCAAATAAAATATTTTCATATAACATGAAAGAAGAATACCTTGAATTAGGATATATAGTTTAAATCTAGTTCTGTATGTCTATTCTCATGATGCACCTTAATTTTTCAATAAACTTTCTTTCAAAATCTCCAGTTATCTTTTGCTCTATAAGTAAATACTTTTAATAGAATGTATTTATATAGGTCTGTTCTTTATGTAATACTGTGCATAATATATAAGTAACTACTATTTTTATAAAGATAGAAAAAAGAATCAAGGAAAAGTACAATGAAAAAAATCTCTTCATAGATTACCAAAAGCTGTACTCTCTTTAAAATGTAAATCTCGATTTGATTCCATCTTACTCCAGAAAGACTGACAAACATCAAGAAATCAGTAACATGTTGGCAAGGATACAGGGAAAAGGCTACATTGTTGGTGGGAATGTAAACTAGTACAACCACTATGGAAGTCAGTATGGAGATTCCTCAAAAAACTAAAAACAGAAATTCCATTTGACCCTGCTATTCTCCTTCTAGGTATCTTCCAGAAAGAGTTAAAGACACCATATTACAGTGATACATGCATACCCATGTTTATAGCAGGATAACTCATAATAGCTAAATCTTGGAAGTGGCCTATATGTCCATCAACAGATAAATGGATAAACTATGGTGCAGTATTTATACACAATGGATACTAGTATGCCATAAAGAAAAATAAACCTGAGTCATCTGTGAGAAAATGGATGCTCCTTGAGACCATAATGTTAAGTGAAATAAATGAGACACACAAGCTTAAATATTGCATAGTTTCTCTTATAGGAGGAATCCAAAATATAAATAAAGAGCAAAATAAAAGACAGATAATAAGAAAAAGGGAGATAGATCTTTCACAAAAGGAAAAGGGACCGAGAGATGAAGGAAGCAGGAAGGAGGAGAGAGAAAGGGACTAAAAAATTAAGATGTATTATGTAAATGCACCAACTCTCCACAAGGAATGTAATCACTATGTGCTGCAAACACGTACTAATATAAAAATAAAAAGTATATATAAATCTCAATTTGTAAAATGCCTTTTTCTAGCCACTTGAAAAGTCTACAACAAAGTCCTGAGGAATAATCAAATACCTTTCAAGTTAAGTGTTTTACAGACATCTAGACAACAACTTTATAGCCATATGGGAATCTGAAATTATTTATTTATTGGACATTTATAATTCTCTTTTACCTATTTAATCTTTTAAGAATTAGGGAGACAAAAACCAATCACAATAACTGACTTTTTGTCAACTTCTCTCTGTATTTCTAAAAGTCAATCTTATTTGGTGTATAAAAGATTCATGATTATATTGTCGATGTAGATTTTATATTTCATCAGTAAAAAATTGCTTTAGTATTTAATTCTATTTTGTACACTTCTTTTATTGTATCTGCTCTAGCCTTTTAGTTTTAAAACTTCTAGATCATTTTAAGTGTATCCTAAAAATAGTTCGAATTTTTTAAACTCTATGTAATAATCTTTGACTTTTGAGACTGAGAATAGGAAAGTAAGTTGGATTATCAGTTATCTTGTGCTAAAATTATTTTCTCAGTACCTATTTTTGCAAAGCACAGTGTGCTATAAAAAATGAAAAAGAGGGGTTAGGGATTTAGCTCAAGTGGTAGAGTGCTTGCCTATCAAGCTGAAGGCCCAGAGTTCAAGGCCCCATCAAAAACAAAAAAAGAAGAAGAAGAAATGACCCTGAACTCTACAACTTTACAATCTAATACAAGTTGGGTTTTTTTTTTCTTTTTTCCTGGTGCCATGGATCAAATCTAGAGCCTTCTGCATCCTATGCAAGCATTTTCCCACTGAACTCCATTCCCAGCCCTAGTGCGAGTACTGTTTCCCTTCCCCACCAGAGTGATGGGGATCAAACTCAGCGTCTTGTACTTGCTAGGTGTATTTGCTCTACCACTTGAGCTAAATTCCCAACCCTCCTAGTACAAGTATTCTGTTGATTTGTTTTGTTGTATTTTGTTTTGTTTTTTTGAGAGAGGGTCTCACTATGTAGATTGGGCTGGCTTTGAACTCACTATAGACCCAGGCTGGCCTAGAACTCAAGGTGATCCTCCTGCCTCAGCCTCCCAAGTGCTGGGATTACAGATGTGCCACCACGGCCGTCTACAAGTACTGCTAACCTAGGGATCCATGAAAATCAGGGAATTTATACACTCCCTGAAATTACAAGCAAAATTTCGTTCATGTTATCCATATATAATTTTCTAAGGAAGGAAATCACGGCCTTCACCATACTCTCAAAAGGATCAAGAGATACGGATTGGCTAACACAGACACAATGTAACTGACAAATACAACAATATGGATAATGCCATAATATAGGTACACAAAAGAAAACATTAATTCTCCTGGAGGACATCTGTTAAGGCTTCTTGGAAATATGTCCTTAAAGACACCATACTAATTAGGACTTGTCCATACGAAAGACATAGATGAAAGGAACAAAGACAGTTTTGCTTCAGGAGCTATACGGGCATCAAAATACCAGACTTACAAAATTAAGTACTCCATTATCCAGCAATAAGTTTATTACAACCTCCCACTTCCACAATGATAGATAACTTCGGTTTTCTGTTTAAATACACCTAGGAGTTAGACCAGATCATCTAGTTAAACTTGGTACTTTTTAAATTATGAGTTACATTTTCCATGGTATGACAGCTAAGGGCCACATTGTCAGTTAACAGGGCCTGGGTTAACAAATTTTCTTTCTTTTTTGGTGCTGGGGATCAAACTCAGGGCCTTGTGCTTGCAAGGCAAGCATTCTAACCACTGAGCTAAATCTCCAACCCAACAAATTTTCAATACCTGTTGGACTACTTTATTTCCTCACGTTGACTATCTGTCAAGGTCTAAATTTAAGGAATCTTCAATTATCTTCTAATAGAATTCCTTCTCTACTATGTTTTAAACTTACTATACATGTTAAGGTACACCAAAAGGTATAAGAAACAATATAATAAGCACCCATGTTCTCACATCTCAATTTAAGAAACTATTACCAAAACAGCAGAAGTCCCTTGTGTATCTCTACTCATACTCATCTCTCTCCCTGATCCAGAATAACAACTAGCCTGAACTCAGTGTTTATCATGTTACACATTCCTTTGATTCCAACACTTTTCAAAAGTTAAAGTAGCAATCCTTCCTATTACACACAAAACAACTGATCTCAAATTGTGCCTTTAAAATACTCTTGAAAAGATCTGTTAAATGAAATTGCATATAAATGTATTACAGGTGTCAATAACTGTGCCTACTGTCTACAGGTGTCTGAAGGAACATCATGCCCCAATTCACGAGGTGCTATCCCTCACTCCAGCTAATACCTAATTGTATAAGGAGTAAGAAACTGACTCAAGGGTAGTATATTCAGAACTACAGAATATTTTGGAATCAGAACATTAAGGAACTGAATCAATGAACTGTGAGAGGTAAAGAACCAGTTGGAAAGCACTTGTAACAAAGATGAATACAATGAACATACATCACCAGGCCAGTAAATCAGGGAGAAGAAGAAAAAAGGAATGAAATGAAATTCATATACTATTTTGCAAGTAGCCTATAAAAAACATAATAAGATAAACTAAGAGGTCCACACACAAAAAATATAACTGACCATGTTGATGACAGCAGGACAAAGAAAGGAGCCACAAGTAGTCCTTTAATAATCTAGAAATATGTCATTTGATAATGGGAGTTAGCTGACAAATCATTATTAATGTGCAACAAGTCAGAAGACTGGAAAAAAAGACAATGCTATTGCTCTGGGTATCACCAAATAAGAGTCTAATTATGAACAGAAAAAACAGTACAAAAAATATATAAAAACTATATTGAAGATTCATTTTTCATTCTCTGGATCTGAACAAGGTAATGAGCAGTTGAACTACAGCAAAACACTGCCATATAGATTCACTAAGCAGTAGAAACTATTCAGGGAAGATATTTTTCCTAGCCACCTACTCAGAGGGAAGATTAACTACTAGATTCCTGGCTTCAATCTTTAAAAAATTTTAGGTTGGGGATTTAGCCCAGTGGTTAGAGAACTTGTCTCACAAGCACAAGGGCCTGAGTTTGATCCCCAGCACGAAAAAAAAAAAAAATTTGTTTAGTGTTTCTTAAAGAGGAATATTATTAGCCCAAGATGAACAGATTCTTTACAGGAATTACTAGAAGGGTTTCATTTTTTAATTACAAGCCTACAACTTACCAAATTTAATAGCCTTGTTAAGAATTCTATTTCTAAAAACAAAAGCAAAAAAAAGAAAAAGAAAAACCAAACAAAACAAAAAAAGAATTTTATTTCTATTAGCAATCAAGTTCTCTGATCCCGTAAGTATGGAGATGTCACTGAATGCCTATACTTAACAGACCTAAACACTATTTCATCTACAATGAAATATAGTAACATACATTCCAAGATCTTCTATGGGCATCAGAGTCTCCAGCAAGCAGCACGAAGCCAGAATTCCTACATGGAAATTTAAATAATCAGTTAGGAATTCAGACATACTGTCATAGATTAGTTTAATTCAAGCAGTAAGCTTTAATGCATTCTTGCTCCTAAAATTCTACAAGTAAAATGAGGTGAAGGAGGTGGGGCTTCCTATACTTTTTTCTTTCACTATCATGTCTAGTTTTCTCATTCATTACTACAGTATCACTTAAGAAAATTTGCTTAAGGGTTGGGCATTTAGCTCAGTGGTACAGTGCTTGCCTAGCAAGTGCAAGGCCCTGAGTTCGATCCCCAGCACTCTCCCAAAAAAAGAAAATTTGCTTAAAATTAAAACATTTATATTCATTCTCTTAAAAACAAAAAGCTGTATACTGAATTAAAAAAGCTAGTTCCAACTCAGGAGTTGTGTATTTTTCCCAACCACTCAATCATAAATATGTACACATTTGAAAAGCATGAGGCTAAATGACCCCTAATTTTCGGCTTTAATATGTCCTGTTTCATACGTGATATAAATGATGTTAGACTACACACAAAAGATGCATCTCTGATAATTGGTAGAGCTGCTACATTTCTGTATCTTTTAAACGTTATAGAGAGATAGTATAAGGAAGACTGGATTACAAACAGAAAGATAGTTTTGCAACCAGAAGAATCGATTAATGTTTGATAATTTTGGGTTTGGGTGATTCTTTCAAAGTTAGCCAAGTGACTTAAAGCTGTTTCTAGAATGGTGGTACTCTTTTTAAAATCAGATCTAAAAATCATTCCCAAGTCATACTTAATTCATGGCACAACTTAATAGATTTCATTTCATAAACAATTTGTGTCTAAACTTACAGAGTATTAAAGAACTATTTTTAGTTGAGATTTTAAAATATTTTAAGTTGAAATATTTAAATATATGTATATTTACATATATATGTACATATATAATTTTTTTTAACATGTTACCTTGTAAGACATTTTCTGCTTAACAATGGCTGACTTCTTTGTATTGTATCAAACACCTAGCTTCATATATTTTTTTGTCCATCTGCATTCAAGAATCGGATTCTAAGACTTATCAATGGAACATCAGTAAAAAGGTCTGGAACACCTACTGTGTTGTGTACTGTTCATGGAATAGGAAGAATAAGGAGGAATAAAACATCATCCCTACAGTGCAGTTTAAGATACAGACGTGTAAACAGCAGTAGTATAGAGAGGAAAGAGGACAAGTGCTGTAGGTCCACAAAGAAGAAACAACTACAATTAAGAAGTTGGTTAAGGGCTTCCAATGCAAGAAAAATTGTGACTTAAGTAGCCCCTCAATTAGCTAAGTTATTGAAAGTCAAAGGAAACTTTCAGAAATTATATTTTTTGTTTCCTTTTTCTTCCAAAAAAAGTGACAATAAGTATCTCTCTTCTACCTTTTAAAAACTCTAAAACATATACAAACACACTAAAAATTTTGCTTCTTCTCCTGAATCCTCATTCTCTCTCAGATTTAACCAGTGTTGACAGTTTCTTATATATCAGCTTTTGCAGTGCCAATTTTATACTTTAAATTAAAAACTATCCTTACTTGAAACCTATAATAAGATACCTTCAGAAAAGTAAATATTCACGATAACTAAATAGTAAGCAAAGGGTTGGGGATTTAGCTCAGGTAGATTGCTTGCCTACCGAGCACAAGGCCCCCAGTTCAGCACCAAAAAGTAAGCAGCAAAGTGTAGGCTCATTCTTGGGGCTTTTTTGGTTCATTAATTTTTGCTTATTCTTGTTTGTTTTTGCTATCTTCAGATCCTCTTAAATAAAAGACTAAGAGTACCTTCAGTCAGGCTCTAGTTTAGCTCTTTCTTTCATTTCAGTACGCAACATTATTTTCTCTATTATCTTCACCCTGCCTCCTATGCTGCAAAGGTCAAACTAGGATCAAATGTTACCTAGTTCTTCTGGAGTTCCTGGATTGTGATAGATCAACTTTGTTTTTGTAAACGTTGTTAAAGTTTGTATTTTACTTGTAAAAACAGATGACGCTAAAGTCTAGGTCATTTGTGTATTATACTATATTATGGGAATATTGGTTATTCTGAGAATTTACCTAAAACAGCATAATAGATCTGACTTAGAGCTGGAATGTTCCCAATTTTCTTCTTAGCCTGGTTCCTACTAAATTCACTACTTGTCCATTATGTGGAAAATAGACAGTAGTACTATTGTAGTGTTTTGAGGGTTTTTTTTTTTTTTTAACAATTCAGGCAAACAAAGATAGTTGTCATGTAGGATCTGATTCAGGCAGGCGAACCAAAGTGCACCAAAGGTATGGGAAATGTTTTCTTTAAGTGCCAAAGTCATTTCTTTCATCTTTTATCCCTAGTGCCTGGCAAATGTGGAAGCTCAATAAATACTGAGGAGACTGAAACTGTGGTTGCATGAAAGCCCTATCAATAAATGTGAATGGAAATTTGGCTACCAGAAGATACCTGAGAACTGGCTATTTAAAAATATTGTCTTACATCTTATTTGCGGGTATACTAGAGGTATAGACTGGTGTATCACTTCACACACAAGTTACTGAGGACACAACAGAGCTTCTGTTTATGCGGGATGTATCTTTTGATATTTACTAGATTTGAAAATTTTAATGTACTTATTTACTTAAGCACACTGCATGTCAATAATAAATATGTCTTAGCTACTTTTCTCTCATTGCTGAGATGAAATACCCAATAACCAAAGTTAAGGGGGAAAGGTTTATTTGGGTTACAGCTCATAGAGGTTTCAGCCCACGATCACCTGGATCCAAAGCAGGGTGGCATGGCAGACAGGCAGAAGGCAGCAAGGCAGGTAAGGGGGTAAGCAAGCGGCTAAGCAAAGGGTAAGCAAGCCTATTTCTATCCCTTATATCTTATTCAGGCTACATGGCCTTAGGGTGGGTAGTACTCCCACTCTTAATCCTAGCACCTTTAATCCCAGTATCATATCTTTGATCCCAGCAGAACTATGCCAAACCAATCAGTGGACAAATTTAATAATCATACCCTCTACATTCAGCCCCATCTATGACTACATGAGACTTCTGGGGGGACATCTAGACACAAACCATAACAAAGTAACATTTTAAAATGAAAAATAAATGTATTTCCTAAAACAAAAAAAATTAGTTAAAAGAGTAGCACTGTCTAACATATTTCAAATCTTTTTAATGTCTGGCTTAATAGATTCTTAAATCTGCTTCTTCATTCAATCTTTTATGATATCACATGCTTTGTGCCTTTGGAAAACTCCATTACATACTCATATAAGAATGAGTACAAAAATAAAGGGTGTCAGAGACCCTCAAAAATCCCTGTACCACACTTTGAAAAATCGTGATATAGATTTTAAATTCAGAGTAGAAAAGAGGAACTAGGTATTTCTGGCTTGTGTAACTTAAATGACTGAGTTTATTTTATTTTTTAGGGAATAATCATGAAGCAGCTCTTGAAGATGGTGAATTTGGTGTATCCCAAGCTGGCCACGAGCTCATGACAAATCCTCTTGTCTCAGCCTCCGCAGTGCTAGGATTACAGGAATCAGCCACCATGCCTGGCCTGACTTTTTGGTTTCTTAAACTATGTTGTGCTCGTTCTTGACTTGGGATTAATGTACATATTGTTCCTATTCCCTGGAAAAGTCTTGTCTACTCTTAGCTAACTCCTTTATCCATCCTTTAGGTTTTAACTCACTTTCTTCTGTAGATCTCAGATTAGATGAGTTCTTTTTGATATATGCTCCCACAGCACCTGTGTCTTTCCTTATTTTCATCCCAACTGTAGTGTGTGTTCAATATAGTCTAATGGTTAGACTCCTGGAGAACAGGAGCCATGTTTGATCTTTTCAGTGCGTGTCTCAACTGCTTACCACTATTCATTCCTACTATACACCTGGCCCTCAAGTATGTTAAATGAATCATTGGTATGGGACAGATTAAGGAAAAGGTTTTGTGCCTGACGCAGCAACGGAAGGATCAAGCAGTTTGCTAAAACAATTTAACCTGCTCTGTTTAGAAGGGAAAAGAGAATAAAAAGCTTCATCTGCAAGCATTTGTTAAGAAGTCCTACCCTTTTAACAGCTGAGACATGTGGATTAAAAGCATTTTTCAAATACGTTAAGGTGCAGTGAAGTTAATGGAAGAGTTCAAAGGAGGATAAAATCTAGGTGGGAAAGCATGGTGACTTAGTGACTGTGTAAGGGGACAGAAGATTATGTAAATGAGAGCAGAGTTTAATATTAAGAAAACCACCATGGGAATACTGTTGGAGGCTTTCTGAGGTTTGAGAGAAAATTGGATTTCTGGTTCTATCGCTTACTTGCTGAATGACCTTGGAGTGGTTCCACGGTCTGCCTGATAGTCTCTTCATTGGTAAAATGGATATAAAGGTACTTGCCTGATTGGTTATGATGGAGATTAGAAATAATATATAGAAAACAATACAGCTCTTGTTCCACATAGAAAGACTGCATACATAGTAGCTATGATTATTAACACATAATTGTCCACAGTCACCTCCCACAGTGCTAGAGGTCTGTAATTTGAGGTTCTGGTTTAAAGAGAAGGTTGCTGTCAGGTATTCTGGAGCTTTGGAAGACAAATGTTCTCAGAAAGACTCTCCATGGACGTTCATTTTTATGGAATCATCAGTGTTCTCAGAAGCTTAGATTTCAAGAGTAGAACTAAAGATAATCTCTAAAACTATGATTCTCAAAGCCTGCTCTGTATCTGGGATACTTGAAGACATTTAAAAATAGAGGTTTGTAGGCTTCTTCTCAGACCTGCTGTTTCAGAAACCATGAGGAGCAGAGTTTGGCCTTCTGTTTTTAACCTTTTATCCAGGTGATTGTACCCCTAAAGCGTGCTTATAGCTGCCTGGAGGAAGGTATTGTGTGGCTGCTCTGAACCTCACATGCAGTGGGAATGACAGGGAACGGTACGTGTGATTTATCTGGGAGAGTTATTTAAGAGGCTTAAAAATTAGCTACAAGACTAGATTTGGTGATACATACCTATAATAGTGACTTGAGAGGCTGAGGCAGGAGAATCCCAAGTTTGAGGCCATTCTGAGCAACTTAGATATCAACTCAAAAGAATAGACAGACAGAGTCGAGGACGGTACCTCTGTGGTAGAGCACACGCCTAGCATACAGAGGACCCTAGGTTCAATCACTACCACTACAAAAGAAAACAAAACAAAACTAGCTACAGAGGTGGAATTGGGGAGGAGTTGTGATGATTTAAAAACATATTTATATGCAAAGGATCACTTTGCTATTTGCTATGGATTAAACAATTAACAGATGTGAAGACTTTATCATTGAAGGTGCATTCTGACATGTTACACTAGCATTTTAAGACTATATTTTGTGCATTATCTTTGTGTTTAGGTGTGTGGTGGGGGTGACGGTGGAAGTAAGGGTGAATGGGGACTGGGGACTGAACCCAGGGACTAGCCTGCTAAGCAAATGCTGTACCACTGAGCTATAGCCTAGCCCTGGAATTAGTATTTTTACTGAAACTAAAGAGAACGCAACTGAAAATATCAGTGTGTTCAAAGTAAGGACATTTGTTTATTTGTTTGAGCCAAGAACTCCTGAGCCCCGAACTCCTGAGCCCAAGTGATCCTCCTTCCTGCCACAACCTCTTGAGTAGCTGGGGCTACAGGTGTGCACCACAATGCCTGACTTAAGCATTGTCTCAGAGATACTTTCATTTCATTTTATATGTAAATGCTCATGAAAACATACATTGGAAAATATATTTTTTATTCAGGGTGTCCTAGCAAAGAGTTTGAGCTCCTTCTAAACTCTCTTTTCACAGAACCTTTAATGTCTCAGTAATTTTTTCATGGGACAGTTACACACACACACACGCACGCGCGCGCACACACACACACCCCCCTAACAATTCCAACAGTGATGGCGAACCTTTTAGAGTTTTCAAGGATAGCAAACAGCTAGCTGTGGCACTTGTGCCATAGGTTCACCACCACTGGATTAGACCATATACTCTAGTATATCCCAATATTTAGTAGCAGTGTGCAAAATATATGCACGAAAATTGAAAGAAGTATTTTTATTTTGTTAATTAATGGGCTATGTGTACCTGGCAGACATTACACAGCTTATCAAACCTTGAATCATTTTGGCCACTGCCATCTTCATTTACCATTCCACATTATTTTCTGCAGGGTACTTGTGCAAACTCCCTCGCTCTTCAGGAAACCTAGTTTTTGGAAGATACATTGTCATAAAAAAAAAACAAAGTAGCAAAGCTCACCTGTATCACCTCAGAACAACAGTTCCTGCAGTACCCTGTGTGAGTTCACTGTGGTGCTCTAAGGTACCTCAGTACAGTTTGAGAATCTTAGGCTTAGAAACATTTTTCCAGCCATGAGTTTGCTTTGTAAATTAAGAAATAAGACTGAAAATCACAAAGCTAGTAGAAAAATAAATGTATTTATTAGGGGTTTTCACAGATTAACTTCAACCTTCCATCAACAAAATTTTTCAAATAGGATCTATTCAGGTGGTATTCTGTGGATGAAATCTGTAGATTTCTAAAAATCTATATTTAAAACTACATTAATACCACTAATAAGAAAACTCTGCTTCAATATTTTTTTAAAAAGCTTCAAAAATTATAAAATTGAGGCCTAACAATAAAACAAGAGAAAGCATCTGAAGGGGAAAAAAGGAAAGCTATCTACTCTCCCAGGGATGAAACAGTAACAGTTTTAACACCTATCCTTACAGACCTTTTTAAATGTACATACAAAATCAAAACAAAACTATATTCCACTTCTTCTGTATCTTTTTTTTATAATCATATTACATAGTATAGCGCAACTTATTTCTTGCAGTATCACATCATGTTCTTCCACATCAGTACATAATAGTAATGGCAAACACTTATGTGATACATACTGTACTTACTTAGGACATAAATACTAACATATTTGGTTCTCACAATAGCCCTGTAAAGTAAGAACCATTATTATATCCAGTTTATAGACAAGTTTAAGTAACTTGCTAATGGTCACAACAAGTACATGATGCAGTTAGGATCTGAACCCAAAGAATCTGCTGTATGATCCATGTACTGAAGGACATGCTCAGCTGCTTCTCATGAAGTAAATTTAGATATCCCAAAAACCTGTTAACAACTGCAGACTATCTCTCAGCACAAATACACTACAATTTTAACTATTCCTCTACCGATGGACACATAGGACATTTTTATTATTTATAAATGTTGGCATTTATTTGTAATAATGCTAAAATGAACATTCTTTAAAATTATTCCTATGCTTTGTGTTAAAACTTACTTAAGATAAACTAAAAATGAAATTACTCTATCAAAGAGTATGTGCACTTTTAATTTTGACATGTAAGGTTTCCTCCCAGCAAGTTGTTTCAGTTGTACCAACTTACAGTTCCAATGACAGGGGAAAGAGTAGGGATTTATTTTTACGTGAACAAATATTTTTGATTCATAAAAAGCAAAGCCCATTTGAATTTTTAATACTGATATAGACTGCCAAGTTGATCCCAATTAAGTTCTGATTTGAATAATTATTTCACATTAAACAAATGTAGACTTAGCAGCTATAGACATACTTCTCCCAGTTATAGAACCAGTTATGAATGAGATACTTCCCCTGTATGATCCTGTTTTCTTACACATAAAACATCAGAATTGGACTAGCTGGCCTCTAAGATTTAAAACTTCCACTACTGTGATTAAGAAGCAACTTAGCATTATTACGAGCATACAATTATAATACTAGTGTAACAGGTTAGGGTCTAAAGCTTCTATTTTCTTTAAATTACAACAACTATTGCCACAACACCTAGGCAAATCATTAAAATACTCAATAAAAATTTTAGGATCTACCTATGGCTTATTCATCATGGCTCTTCAATCCCAGGCTGTCATTCATCACTACCTAGCAAATCTGAACCTATCTCTGGAGTATACTCCTAAGAAGCATTCCTAGGAACTAAGAACCAGTTTTTTGTTTTGTTTTTTAAAATATTATCCTGGGACCGCTCTTTAGTCAATTAATTCAACTAATACTATCTTATTATATGCTCGGCACTAGTGTACGACAGTGAACAGAAGATCTCTGCCAACTTGGAACTAATAGGTCAGATTAGTAACCCAAAATGCCCACATGTAGATGTAAAATTACACTTACAACAATGAACAACAATGACAAAAAATCAGTTCAGGGAAAAAAAAAAAAACATGCAATACTTCCTTCCCCCCAGCCCCCACACTTGCCTAGAGTGCTAGGCTAGGCAAGCACTCTACCACTGAGCTAAATCCCCAAACCCTCCTTTTTTTTTTTTAAACTATCTGTGATTCTAAAAATTGTTTGACATGGGGGAAAAAAATCAATATAGAAAACTATTTCACAATTTGCCCCATACCGCAAAAATAATCACAACTGCAGTTTAACCTTTCGGATCATCCGTTCTCTATAATAAAATTGTCACAATTACTATTTTCCAGCAATGTTATTATTGATCATGTGGACTGAATATTTGTTTTACATCCAAGAATATAAAGCATTTGAAGTTTCTTAAGACTGTTACTCAAGCAAAAAGTACACAGAGAGGTAAAGTGATCCATTATAATTCATTATCAAAATGTTATGAAAATGGTAATACTTTTTTTTTGGTAATACTTTTAAAGGAGTGACAACATAAAGAGCAAGTAGGATGTAAAAAGAAACAAAAATAAAATTTTAAAAATATTTTAAAAAACACCAAATGCCAAAATTATCTGTTAATTTTTAAAATAAAAGTATGTAATTCTAGCTGATCTGCAGAAATAAGCAGTATTTACATAAATAAATGTTTGTGTCTAGTTTCCACAACTGCAAAATACAGATATCCGCCATACTTCTTGACAAGCTATTGTCATAAATACTAAATAAATTTTTAAAGTCAGTTATTTCAGACAACAGCTTCTTTTACTCTCACTATAACCTATAGCTATTTGACAAATAAAAAGTGGTTATATAGGAACTTCATCCCCTTTCTCCTGCCCATGGTATGGTCGAAGAGTTACAAAAAGGTCAAAAGACTGGCTTATTAGAAGCAGAAGAAACAAATTCAAAAGCTTCATAAATTAGTCCAGAGAAGGTTGACAGTCCCAAGTATTAACCCTCTTACATACCAAAATATTTCGGAAAATCCAAGACAATTCTTCACATGTAAAAAATTGTTTACATATATATAACTCAGCATCACTACAAACAGTTCTGCTACTGACTAGAAAAAGGAGAAATACTTTGTATATATACAATGTATTCTAGCTTTATCTTTATTTTCTTATTAAACTATCCCAATTTAATGTGATGGTAGTTCAATGGCTCAGATTTATTTCACCACACTGAGTAGTTTGTCGATTTAGTATACCGAAACTGTTACATGTTCATGGGTCTGAAGCAACTTCTAGCACAGATCTAACAACTAATCCCCCAAAGACACAATTCCGAGTTATTAGTAGCGCACTGTCTTGCTTAAAAACCATAGTTAAAGATAAATATTTTAAATGGAGGGCATCTTGCAAGATATTATCATTATTTCTACAAACTTTTCAGGTTGTTTCTAGATTTACCTATCTAAAATAGACTTTCCTTTAGAAGCCTTAAAATACAAGCCAGGAGGACTGGTTAACATGGCAACGTTAACGACTTCTCCAAAATCAAAACAAAATCACCATCAAAACAATCAGAGTACATGGATACTGATCACTATGTTTGACAACCTGTTTTTTCCCCAAATGAAAGATGTCACTACATTAAAACCACAATAAAAATCTATACACTATGTGCAATTTCCTAGTTTAAAATTTAAAATCCAGGCAAACTGCAAACCGTATCTGTGGCGTTAGCTAAATACTTAACATGATGGGCTGCATTTAAAAGGACGATGGGAGGGAAGACTGACAACCTTCAATGTGTAAAGCTTTTAAAATCTTCCTCCTAAATCATCTGTGAATAAACCGGTACACTACAGTCATGCTAAACTGGAAATCAAAGTTTTCCCTGTACTGTACTTGATTGAGACTGTTGCCCTCACCGAAAAGGAACAGAAACTGGTCATCCCTGCCACTGAAATGAGTCTCCCGGAATTTCCCAAAAATATGCTCGATCGCCAAAAGAAAAAGGGACACTTCTCGGAAACCAGAAGTGAGAGGTAAAGTACCTTATTACCTCTTTACAAGACTGGGGAGGGGACTGTGGGGCACTGACTGACAGCAAGGAAATTCCGTCTTCGGCAAGCGCCGGTGGGATCAGAAACCCGGGTCTCAGGATGACCGTCCGGAAAGCCTCAGGACCAGGGAGGTTCCCCAAAGCGGACGCCAGGCAGGGCCAACGGGTCCCGCCCCGCCTCTCTGGCCACCACCGGGAACCCGGGACCGCGGACAGAGGCAGCTGAGGCGGAGCGAGCGTCCGCCGTCCCCGCCAGGTCCTCCGGCAGCTCACCTGAGAGTGTCGCCTCCGCCCTCGGCTCCCACGGTGCATCCCGCGGGGCCTGGCGGAGGGTGCAGTGACGCCGCCCCGACCGGCCCCAGGGCTGCCCGGCCTGGCCTCACCGCGCCAGGGACGCACCGGGTGCCCGCCTCGTACCGGCTCGCGGGATTCCGCCTGTCTGCGGGGAAGGCAGGAGAGGCGGAAAGACGCCTCCCCTTCCCCGCACCAAGCCACCTCCTGAGCTGCTGCTCTCCGCAGTTCTCTCTGGCGCAGGTCTGGCCCCGCTCCCCGGCCCGGGAGTCACTTCGGCAGAGGCGGCCCAGTCGCCATTACAGTCCAACAACTGACACGGAGGAGGAGCGGCGCCGGTGGCAGTGGCGGTGGCGGCGGCGCGAGGCAGGGCGGGAGCGGTCCGGAGCAGACAAACCTCGCGAGAACTGCTACCACAGGAATGCAACTTTGGAGTAGGACCATGTTGAGTGTGGCCAGAAGATGAGGGCGAGATAAAGCAAAAAGAGGAAACACTCGGGAGCCATGTTTAGTGTGGCGAAGTTTGAGCCTGGAGGGACTCGGGAGGAGCCAAAGTATATCCGCAGAGGAGACCGCCTCACCCTTCCCTTGGACGCTAATTGGGCCTTCTGGGTGCGCGTTTCAACCCGAGCGAAGAAAACATGCTAGAGATTTGACATGGATGAGCTCTTAAGTCTGGGAACGGCAGCCTTCTCAGAGTTTACGATGTTTCACCAGTTGTCCAAATAAAGCGTCACTTCAGTTTCAGAGTAACCGCAGCTCTGCGGTTGCTGCAGTACCCACTGCCGTCACTGACCGTTTTATTCGCAAGCATTACAGTTCCGTTTAGCATACATTCCGGCTAATGGTTTAAGACTGTAAAGCAAGTAAAATGAAGTTGCCTCCCATTAGATATTGGTACTCATTTAACTGTGATTTGAGAAATCCTCTGAGGTCGACATAGTTTCTCATATCTTTGTCTTCTTTTCCCTGTCTCTGCATGGTGAATTCTGTCATCTGTCAAGATTGAGTTTAAAGGACAGCTCTTCTGTAAATAATACCATCTTCCGCTAGGTGCTCACTGTTCACAAGCTCTCCACTCATCATTTCGTCTTCTAGTCTCTGATAGTTATTTGCCCAGAAACTGTTTCTCATCTTTACCTAGAAGACTTTGAGGTCTCTTTTAATACTCACTAGGGCGTAGCACAGTTAACTAGGACAATGAAGATGTTCGATAATTGTTTTTTAGCAGATCATATCAATAACAGCAAAAGGTAGTAACCGATTACTCTTCATAGGGCCTGCAACTGTGCCTGGATAGGATGTAAGTGCACATACAAAAGTTCTGCACACATGTGAAATGTGTACTGTGTCTACAGAAAAATGCATCATAGAAAAGAACAAGAAATGCAAGTATTTCAACTACGCAAGTGGTAGAAGAAGAAAAAAGCGTAAGGAAAGTGTAATTTAGATTTTCTCCAACCTCACAATATATATTATTTTCCTGAAGTTATACAATCACCTTAAGTAAGTATACTCACTTGAAAAAAAAAAAGTGAGTTCTGAAAAGCTATTTGTCCTGCAATATATCACCAGTAAAAAGGAGATAAAAATTTAGGGTTCCTTAGTCCAAAGTTTACCTACTCTCATTAACTCCTTGCACTACTTCCTGGGCAACAAAAAACGCCAGAAGTTTCTGTCACTCTGTTATCAGCAGTTTTACCCTGGTATCCTCAGCCCATGCTCAATTTCCAACTTCCCGTGCTGATCTGTCCTTTCCCTCACATCCGGAACACCTCAGACACATCAAGTGCTCTCTTTTTTGACGTCCTGTAACTCTTGTTTAAGCTGTACAGATTGGCTATTGAGTATATCAGATGTTGCATGACTTATTCATAGTTTCATGAGAGTAACTTACCTCTGAAACAAGATTTGAAGCTTAATGCACACAGATTGTTATCCTTCCCAGAAGTCTCCCCAATATTAGGTACATAGTAGGTGCTCAATGTGGCTCCTTTTCTCTCCCTGCCATTTCGTTTTGTTTTGTTTTGTTTTAAAATGGGTTTTTGCTGTGTTGTTCAGGCTGATGTTAAACTGGGCTCAAGTGATTTTCCCACCACAGCAGCTGAGACTACAGGTGCACACCACCATGTTCTACTCTCGTACTTTCTTTTTTTCTTTATTATTTTCCTTTTCTTTTCTTTTCTTTTCTTTTTTTTTTTTTTTTTGTGGATGCTGGGGATCAAACTCTGGGCCTTGCACTTGTTAGGAAACCGTCTATCCCTGAGCTAAATCCCCAACCCCCTCTCTTACTTCTTAATAGAAAGATCAGATTTTTCTGCACTTTATATTCCTTGTTGATTACTATAGCTTTGGCTTTCACTTTTCTTGGATAACTGAGTGTTGCCCCAAGTTTCAGACTAACTCTCCAATTAGCTGTCACCCATCTCCACAAAAACACAGAAATCAGCACCTTCAGCTCCCAAATGAAGTTTATCATTTTTCTTCTCTTCAGTCCTCCAAAGCCAGCTCCTCTTCCTTCCCCTGTATTTCTGTTAATGTCTGTTGTAAAAACATCCTTCCAACATTTGAAAGGCTCAAAAAGTTCCAAAATATTATATATTCCTCTCTATTCCTTGCTCTACCCAGTTACTAAGTCTGTATCATTGTTGCATATTTCTTTTAAAAATATTTTATTAGTGCATATTAATGATACAGAATATTGGCTTTCGCTGTGGCTTTTTCATACATGTACATAACACATTTTCATTATATCCATCCCCTCCACCTTATTGTCTGTGAATCAAGGCTAATGATACCTATCCCATAAGGTTATCCCTAAAGACAAGAAGTAGCATTGGCACATTCAGAAATAAATGGTGGCTGTTATCATGTCTCAAAATAGTGATGGCACTTGACTGGGAAAGCTATATTTGAGCCCAAGTGGATCTTAGACATGATCTATTCGTTTCTACCTCTAGGCCTTTGTTCCCTAACCTGGAACACATACTAGACTGGTTCACAATTTCTGCCACATTCTTTATTATTAACTCAAAAGTTATTAATACAGAAAAATTCCATGATGCTCGTATGTTGTAGATGCTCATATTCAGGGGTGTTCTTCCACCCCCGAATCCCATGATTCTGTGTATCTGTGTAGGGTAGCGCCTACTATTGATCATTCAGTATTTATCTTGCACATCATTGTGATGTTTGATTGTAAAGTCCTTTGCTGCCTTCATAGTGGATTAAGAACATGAACTCTGGAGTCAAGACAGACCCGGATTTGAAGCCTGGCTGTTTATTAGCTATAAAACTTATTGGCTCTAAAACTTTGGTCAAGATACTTAGCCTCTTTTTGTACTTCAGTTTCCACATATGAACAGTGGAGATTGCAATGATACCTACCTTAAAGGGCTGAGCAAGGATTAAAGGAAGTAACATATGTAAAAGACATAACATGGTACTTGACATGTAATAGATACTCAAAAATGTTGGTTATTTTTTACCATTTTTCATAAGCTGGATCAATGCCATACTTGTACCAGGCAGTCAATACTGTTTGAATTAAATTGATTTTTGTTGAATTTAATTGAATCTTGGGTGAATGATTGGATGTTTACTCTCCTGGGAGTGTGAAATTTGATATTATTTCTAGACAACAAATTAAGAAATGGAGAGACACAACCATGACAATATAATGATGCTGTCCACTCTTTGTAATAGATTGAATAAGATTATGTGGCAAAATTGACTAGTGATTTTGTGTGTGTGTGTGTGTGTGGGTGGGTGTGGGTGTGGGTGTGGGTGTGGGTGTCTGGCTGGCTGGCTGGCTGGCTGGCTGGCTGTGTGTCTGTGTGTGGTACTGAGAATTGAACCCAGAGCCTTCACACTGAGCTACATTCTCAGCCCATTTTTTTTTTAATTTTTCCTTCTTTCTTTATTTTTCCATTTTTATTTTTTTATTTTGAGATGGGTTTCCCTAAATTACAAAGTTGCCCGGGCTGGGCTCAAACTTGAGATCCTCCATGTCAGCCTCCCAGAGTACTGGGATTACAGGCGTGCACCACTGCACATGGTCAATTCTTTTTCTTAGTGGATTTCTCTGGATTTTTTAAATATTCTCCTGCCTTGCCTCTGAAGCCGTGACTCTCTGGTTATGTATACTGTATTGTCTCTCCTCTAGCTGGCCACTCCCAGTGGCCCCTGGTCTTCTGCACCTAACCAAGTAATCCTCTTTCTCTAGGGTCTACTCATGAGGATTACTTACCGGCATGACACTCACAGTTTAAAGCAAGAGAGGTATACTTTGGCTCATGGTTACAGTCTATGGTTGGCTGACTCCAAAGCAGAAACAGGATGAAAGAGGGCCATTGCAGAGGAAAAAGTGCTCAACACATGGCAGCTAGGATGCAGAGAGAGAAAGGAAGAGCAAGGAAAAGGTCATACCGTCCAGGTCACATCCCAGGAGATCCACTGATGAATGTAGCGTCCCTATGATCTAATCAACTTCTAAACAGATGAGGCTTTCGGCGATATTTTAGATCTAAACCATAACAGGAAGACCCTTCAATTTGATTTTTTAAGAAAAACCCCTATAATTTATTTCTTCTTAAAGATTTTAATTTTTGAACAGTATATTCACATGGTTCTAAATCTCTAAAGTACAGAAAAATGACTGATAAGACTCCCACTTACTTCTAGAAACTCTAGTTTTCTTCCACATAGACAGGCAATTAGTAGTCTCTTATGTATCTCTCTTTTTTTTTTGTGCTGGGGATCAAACTCAGGGCCTTGTGCTTGTGAAGCAAGCACTCTAACCACTGAGCTCAATCCTCAGCCCTTTTATGTATCTCTTTAGAGATATTTTATACTTTTTTTTTTTTGAGACAGTGTCTCCCTATGTAGTTCAGGCATTATGTAGCTCAGGCAGGCTTGAAATGATGGCAATCCTCCTGCCTCAGCTTCCTGAGTCCTGGGATTATAGGTATAAACCACCATGCCTGCGTCACATTTTATACATGTGTAAGCAAATATTATATAGTTTCCCACCTTTTCTTAACACAGATAAAATACCATTCAGTGGGCCCCTTTTTACAATGATACCTATGTTAACAATTTATGATTCCTAGTTCAGGTCCCACATTTAGTCCCTTGTATTCTTCATCTCTGACTCCATTTTTGGAGCAGAAACATTTAACCTCTTCCCTGGCACTATCCTCTACTGCGATGCCAGATTTGCTGTGCCCTTTTTAAACCTGAATTCAGCCTCAGGCTACTCCGTCTTGCATATTCTGGTATGCAAGCTTTCCACACTGTCTCTTCATAGCCCTTAGCACAAGTTTGAGGTCAGGAAGAAGTGGTCTCTGCACCTCTTCCTACCCTTCATGAGGAAATCTTCCTCTCGAATCCTTTGAATCTACTATTTCTAATCTTTTCATATATGTGACCGTGTTGGCGGGTCTTGTGTGAGGGGTCCAAGCATCATGTACCTAGTTTCACATCTTTACTTGAAAATGTGTCTTGGGGGGGGGGTCTGTCTCACTACTTACTCTGGCTGCTAATACCACTTTGTCTTAGGAACCAATTCAAAAATTCCTATTTTAATCTCCCACTATAGTCAAATACTGTTGAATTTTGCCTTTGTAAATATTCTCCGTTTGCTCTCTATATTCAACACCACCATAGAGGTTTCTATGGCTAATATTATTTTGGGTGCTCATAAACACATAAACACACATGTATACACATATAAATGCATGTATATATACATATATATATATATCTATTTCATTCTTTGTGTAGTACTGTGGATTGAACCCAGGAGCACTCTACCACTGAGCTACACCCCCATCCCTTTACATTTTTTGAGACGGTATCTCACTAAGTTGTCCAGGCTTGCCTCAAACTTGTAATCTTCCTACTTTAGCCTCCTGAGTAGCTAGGATTACAGTTGTGCACCATGACACCCTGCTGAATATTTATATATTTGACGATAGATGGCTGTGTCTATTTTCTTGTCAAAAAACATTCTTATTGATGAATTTTAGTTTGTCCATAATTCTGTCCATCAGAATACCAAATTCCTCAGAAAATTTCAGGAGTAAACCAGAAGACTTAATGGGGTGGGAACTGTAAACCTATCTCTGAATTTGGCTTTTTCATAGTTTGTTGAATGGAAGGGAGATTTGTCCTTTGAATGGATAAATTTATTACTGAAAAAGTAGTAGAAGGATACTAGATAAGATTTGGCATCCAGACTTGATATTTTCTTTTCTTTTTTGGGGGGAGGTAGGTGATAGGGATCAGACTTGATATTTTCTTAAAAACACCTCTAAACTGGGTATGGCAGCATATGTCTATAATCCCACCAATCTGGGAGGCTCAGACAGGAGCCCAGCCTGGGCAGTTTAGTGTTTTAGCAATTCCCAGTATTGGTTCAATCCCCAGTACTGCAGAAAGAGGAAGAGGGAGAGAATGTGTTTGGTGAAGTAACACAAATTGGTTTTAAACACCTGTGAAGCCTGAGGCAAGCAAAGCCACCACACAACAGTACCAGTTGGGTGAGAATGTTCTTGTGTCCTTTAGAGATCTTCCCTGCTTTCCCAACTCTCTGCCTTCCTCCCTGAGCAGAACAAATTAAAATAGCAAATGTAAGAAAAAGGACACAGTACAGACAAACAAAGAAAAAAGAATGACCACATCCTCCTCTCTTGGAAAAGACCGTACAACCACAGACTGTCTTGTAGGACAGGATAGAAATCGTACCTTTGAGCAAAGATTGTAATGTTGACTCAGATATTGAGTTCAATGTTTTATTACTGAATTAACACTGTTTGCAGGTTAATGTGATATAAGAGTCACTACTAACCAGAACTGATCAGAAAACCCATAGGATTTGCCTGAGTTTTATCCAAGAGTAAGAGAAGGATTTCCCCAAGGGAAGAGACTTACAAAGGACAGTGGGAGAACAAAACAAAGTGGCTTGTATTCAGCATGCACCCATAATAACTTTGCCAAAGACAGGACCTTTACCAAAAGTGGAGATCCCAAGGAACTTGAACCTGCAAAGAGTGACAGTAGATAGAAGAGCAGAAAGTTTACTATGGGAGCACAAATAACATTCCACAGGCAAACACAGGCATGGCGGCACATGCCTGCAATCCCAGCACTTGGGAGGCTGCGGCAGGAAGATCACCAAGAGATTGAGGCCAGCCTGAGCTACGTAGTGAGTTTGAGGCCAGCCTGAACTGCAGAGAAAGACCCTGTCTCAAAACAAACAAGCAAACAAACATTCCACAGGCAAGAATGGAAAGATAGAAGGGGAAAGAAGGAAAGAATAAAAAACAATAAGTGAACATGGTCTGCCTTTGAAATATTGAATAAAAGGAAGAACAAATAAAGAAAGAATAAAGATTAGCAGCAACAGTCCAGAAAATTCGGTGATTTAAAAACCTTAAAAGCCAATTTTTTAAAATGGTAAGATTAAAAAAAAAAGGTTGGGAATTTAGCTCAAGTGGTAGAGCACTAGCTAAGCAAGTGCAAGGCTCTGAGTTCGATCCCCAGCTCCAGAATTAAATAAATAAATAAATAAAAATTTTTAAAAATGGCAAGATGTTCTACATCATTAGCAACCAGGGAAAGACAAACTAAAACCATAATAAGAAACTATTCCACACCACTAGATTGGTAAAATTAAGAGATCTGATGGTACCACATGCTGGCAAAGATACGAAACAATGGAAATTTTATTCACTTCTGACAGCTGTGTAAATTGGTGCCGTTTTGGAGATCAGTTTGGAAGCATGCAGTAAAGCTGAAGATCTGCTAATGACTCAATAATTTCATTCAAAATGGTCCACATTCTCCAGCTATTTGTTATTGAGTCACAATATGATAAAAAGTTGTGCAAGGTTGTAATCAGCTACGTCATTAAGCGCACTGTTTATGTAAGCTGACCTTTTCTCAAAAGATAAGACCTTCTCCATGAAGGAAATAGTGTGTCAATTTATATTCTGACACAAGTTCCTTATCTCAGGGCAAACTTGTATTAAATAGTTCACTGCCATAAGAAAGTCACTCAAATGCCCAAGGAGACAAACACAAGAAGTTTTATAAAATCATTCATGAAATGGCAAAATTTGGAAATATCATGTCCAGCAGGAGAATGGGTAAGTAAGCTGAGGAATATTTATACAATGAAAATACTAAGTAGGATGAGAACCAGCGTTCAATCTCCAAACCCCAGCACTAAAAAAAAGGAAGAAAGAAAAGGGAAAATATTAAGTAGGCTGGGGTATAACTCAGCAGTAGAGCACTTGCCTAGCTTGCATGAGGCCCTATGTTCAATCTCCAGCATAACTGGAAGAAAAACAAACAGAAACACAAAAAAACTGAGAAACAGTGAAAATAAATTGAGAAAAAAACTGCACAAATATTATTTTTAATTTTTAAATTTTTAGTATTATTTTTGGTGCTGGGGATTGAACTCAGGGCCCTGTGCTCACTAGTCAAGCACTTTTACCACTGAGCTAAATCCCAGCCCCTCAAATATTATTTTTAAAAAGCAGGTTGCAGAAGGGTCTATACCGTATAGTGCCACTTCTATGAAATTTCAAAACATGAACAATACTGGTGTAGATGATTTGGCAATAATATACAAATGTAGTAGCTTTTTAAATGGTAAGAATTAAAAAAATTAAATTCAGGAAAGCACCTCTGAGGCAGCAGAATGGAATTAATATATGATAGGAGTAAACAAGGGAAGCTTCAACTATGTTGATAATGTCTTATTTCTTAACCTACGTATGAATTCACAGACGTGTGGATTGTTATTCTCCTGTTCTGTTTTGTTTTTTGAGACAGGGTCTTGCTATGTAGTCCAGGTTGGGTTTGAACTCACTATGGAGCACAGGTTGGCTTTAAATTTGTAGCAATCCTGCCATGTCAACCTCCTAAGTGCTGGGATTACAGGTGTGCACCACCACACCCAGCTTTATTATTCTTCATAGCATTTAAATTCCCAAAGTAATAAATATTTTTTTATAAATATTTTAAAAATAAAAGTAAATAAATGATAAAAATTTTAAAATACAGCCAGGGAATGAAAGGCCAAATAATCAAGATAGAAGAATAAAGGAACACAGGAATGTAACTTCAGCTGAAATGATAGCCTACTGATTTGGAGCACAAGAAATTTTCTACTTTGTAACGCTAGATAGAAAAGTATAGTTGTTGTTTTTTTAATCAGAGTTAAAGCCAATTTCATATCTAACAAAAAACAGTAGCAACTTTCTTGAGGGTAAATTCGTTCAAGTTATGGAGCGAATACCAACTGAGGAATGATAGTGTAGGATTATCTTTTTCCCATCCGGTCTCTCAGTTACTGTTCTATACCAGCAGGGGAGTCATCTCATTACCTCAACCTAGCCCTTTCCATAGCTAAAGGCCTGCAGAGGACGCTGTGTTGGTAAAAGAAACTCTTAAGATTTTGCTAACATTGTCCAAATTTGTATCTTCTCAAGTCAAACAAATTGTATTCACGCTATATGTTCTTTTATAAAACAATTTTCACACCCTAAAACCCTTAATTTTACTTTGGATTCAATGTGACTTAAAAAAATCAATCTGGGGATGTAACTCAGTGGTAAGAAAAAAAAAATAAAAATACTAAAATTGAGGGGGATTAAAAACTAAAAATTAAGTTTTGAGGTTTACATTTTTGTAACAATAAAATTCTATTTCCAGCCAGGAAAGGGGAATGTGGGAAGAGTGGCCAGTAAATGAATCTACTGAAAAAGTAGAGCATCAAGTATTAGGAATTCTAAATGAATAAAAAATACATTTTAGAATTTGAAAACATTTGTGAGGCAAATGGTATTTTCCAAACATAGCTACACCAACATATTTTATCTCATATGCTCTTATACTGTGATGCTGATATTCCTCCATTGAGAGACCAGGTCTGTGCCCCTAACTCTGGAAGCTTAGTGGAACCTCATAACTGCCTCAAACAATAGAATACAGAAAAGTGACACAATGTGACCTCAGAAGCTAGGCCATAAAAAGCACTTCAGATTCTGCTTGTGGTCTTTCTCTAGGGACACATGCTTTAGGAATCTTAATCAGACATAAATGAATTTCAGTTGAAGCTGCCATACTGAAAGACTCATGAAGAGATATCCAAGAAAACTCTGGTATTCCAGATACCAATTATTTAAATCTTTTCAGCACTAGCCACTGTATACAACATGGACTGATGATTCCAGGTGGTTTTATTCCCCAGCTGTATTAGAGTTCTTCAAAGAAACTATTATGATTGTGGAGGTTGGCAATCCAACAACTACAAGGTAGACCAGCTGGTTGGAAACCCGGGCAGAAGTGGATGTTGCAGTTTAGATCTGAAAGCCTACTGCTGGCAGAATTCCACTGTTCGTTTTTTTCTTGTGGCCTTCAACTAATTGGATGAGCCCCACTTATTATGGAGGGTAATCTGTTTTTCTCAAAGTCTACTGGTTTAAACGTTAATCTCCTCTGAAAAATACCTTCACAATAATATCTAGACTGGTGTTTGACCAAATATCTGGGTGCCAAGGCCTAACCATGCTGACATGTAAAATTAACCATCACAGCAGTCTTTAAGCCACCCCAGCTAACATGAACTAACAAAGACAAACTGCTTTACCAAGTTCTGTCCAAATGGTAGGCTTTGAGCAAGAGAAATACTATTTTAAGCCAATAAGTTCCAGGATAATTTGTTGCACAGTACTAGTGACTAGAAGCTATATTTGTAAACCATAGTCAGTTTACTTTTATATGCATTTCTCTTTTCTTTCACTTTTATTTTCACATTGGTTTTAGGCGGGAGTAGTACTAAGACAAAACCACCAGTAAGACTGGGAGCCCAACAGAATGTAGCAGAGTAAGCCACCTTATTGAACTGGGTATAAATTCCTTGTTAGATCTTACAAATCGGAGAGCTAAGAGACAGCAGCTATTTAGTAAACAGTGTAGAATTATTTTGACATTTAAACAGGTAAATCAGTACAGACTAGGTGCTAGCTAAGAATTGGGTACAACACTTTATTTAATGTTCCTTTTTTTATTCTTTTTTTGAGGCAGGGTCTTGCTATGTACTTCAGGCTGGCCTTGAACTCACTGTCTAGCTCAGGCTGGCATCAAACTCGTAACAACCCTCCTGCCTTCACCTCTGGGATTCATTTGTTTAATCATTCTGACAGCCTCAGAAGAAAAACATGGCAAGAATTTACCTTTGGTAAGAATGTGTTGGACTAGCTAAGCAGAGTCTGTTTTTCGCTGGCCAAACCTCCGGATATAAGTCTATCTCAACAACATTGTGTTTGTCTCCTGTTGAATGCCACAGTCCAGTCCTGAGATGGTGACTCAGCTCTTTATATTCTGTGGGAGAGCACAAAAGATGGGGCCTACTGCTGGTCACATACTACAAAACAAAACGAAACAAAACCAAACCAAACCCAATAAACTATAACATGGAGTGTACCTTAAAGTTTTTGAGGGAGTCGTCGGAATACACCAGTAAGGCAACAGCGGTTGCCTATTCCAAATAAATAAAATTAAAAAAAGGAACTTGAGTTTTAACCACTACAGTGGCTCAAATCTCACTCTTCTTAAATATGGAATTACCTGACCACTGCAGAAAGCATAGTTTGGAAAGGAACAAATTCTTTCTCTTCTTTCTTTTCCTTTTTAACTCAGGGCCTCTGCACTGAGCTATAACCTCAACCCCTTTTTGTGTTTCAATTTTAGACAGAGTGTCTCACTAAGTCACTACATTTCCCAGGCTGGGCTCAAACTTACAGTCCTTAGGGTCTCCCTAAATTACCCAGGCTGGCCCCAAATTTGTGATCTTCCTGCCTTAACCTCCTGGTGTGCCACCACTCCAGGGTAGGGATTCTGGAATTAAGTACTGTATCTTTTTTTGAGGACTAGAATACCACTTAAAGATTTGATAGATCTGTAGGTCAAACAGCTAAATCAGTGGTAGCACCTACACTTTTCCCTATTACCCTATTTCTATTGTTGGTTTATAGTGGTTGGTAAGGTAAGCAGGATTTGAGAAGTATATCTTACATGTAAAGTTGACATGAAAAGGATAAAGATGTCCTTTTCTAAATTAACTTTCAGTAGTGGGTAGAAGGTGCTGAGGATCAAACTGAGGGCTTTATGCATGCGAGGCAAGCACTCTAACCCCTAGCTCTATGAAGTTAACTCTTCACAATCAAAAATAAAACATAAACCTATTAACATGGTACTATCTACTTAGCTCACAGTTAATGAAAATTCACTAAATGAATGGAAGAAATCCATTCTATCAGTGAAATTTGCTAGAAGAATCTAGCTGGAAATCCAAGGCAGAACAAAATCCACTTTGTAAATACCTGGTTGTTCAGATCAAAGTAGCTTTTTTGGGGGCGGGTACTGGGGATCGAACTCAAGGCCTTGGGCTTGCTAGGCAGGTGCTCTACCGCTTCAGCTAAATCCCAACCCTGAAAGTAGCTTTTAGGAATTGAATTATCTGGAATATTGCTTCAAATCCACACCTCGCTTGTGGTGACATATCCCTCCTTTAAGATGAGTACTGAAGCACTCTTGGAATTGAGCCAGGAAATGGAGGAGGTCAGTTTTCTGCTTCTCTTTATTTCTGGTAAGGTCGAAAGCAAACCAAGATTTAGCACAAACCTAAGACTGACCTTAAAAAAAATAGAGGTTTAGAAGTACAGACTCATTTATTGTAGCAATTATGAAACATTAGAAACAGTGGATACATCTGAAAAACATAATGTAAAGATGTATTATTGAATGAAAAAAGTTATTTAAATAAGATCTATAGTTCAATGTTTATATGAATGAAAATATTTCATTTATGTACAAATACATAATATATAAAAACAGTAAACTGGTAGTGGGAAGAAAATCTGAGAATGAGGCCAAATTCTGATCATTTTATTACTATGATTGGCTTCATTTTGTTAGATGTTCTTAAGATGTATGAATGAAACCACCAATATTCAAATCTGAGTACTAAGTCTTTTCTATTTTCTCCAAATTAAGAACATGAGTACTTCTGAAATGTGTGGTTTTGAATGTTTTTAAGCTTTAAAAATTATTTTCTTCACATTTAATCTCCATGAACCTTCAAAGATTAATTTCTTTTAATGTTGAGTGCCTTCTTTAGCATTTTCCCTTTTGGGATTCCCTTTAAATAGCCCAGCTGACACGGTAACTCCTTTAACTATACAAAGGCAACCCCTTTCTCTTAGAACACTCTTAAAAGGAAGAGCTTCCCTGAATATCTATCTGTTTTGGTGCTGATTTATGACCAAGTAATACAAATTAAACATGCAATGGAACATCATATAGCAAGACAGCTGAAGGATATGTCAGAATGAAGCTGTATGTAACCAAACCAGGTTCTCTTTTGCAAAGAGTGAATCACCCTATTTACAGGCAGTGGAAAGTTTTAAACTTTTGACAGGAGATTTTCTGTAGCTCTTCCAAAAATAGAAAAAGGCAGCTGGGTACCCAGGCTGGAAGAAGACCCGTAGGTTTTAACGAGGCTTATCAGCCACTAGAAACACTCCTGGAATCTTGGCACTCAGGACTCCCCACCTGTTGAACTAGGAATGAGAACATATGAGGATTTGGTTACAAATCCTACGGCATTGACAGAAGGCTCATAAAATATTATAAGATGAGAAAAGCAGCTGAAAATCTTACAGGCAGAAATAAGAATGATGGCGAAGAAGTAGCAGGGTTTAAAAACGTGAGGTTGCATACACAAGTTATGATAGAAGAAAAGTGAATGTTTATAATTTTTTATCACAGTGAAAGAAACATTGCCATTAATCCTCTTCAAAATACTCCCTTTCACGTTGAACACACTTATCTCATTGTTATTGCCACTTTCTAAAGCAGTTCTGGAAGTCATCTTTCGTGACTGTCTTTAGTTGTGCTGTCATGGCTGTCTTGATGTCCTGAATTGATTCAAAACATTTATCCTTCATGATCATTTTGACTTTGGGGAATAGCTAGAAATCCCCTGGTACAAGATCTAGTAAGTAAAATAGGTGAGGACACACCAAGTCTGCCTTTCTGTTGGATGGTGCTTGACAGCAGTATTCACTGAATTTTGATCATGTATTGTAAAGACACTGAAGAGGACTTCTAGAACTGCTTCAGAAAGGGCAAGAATGATGAGATAAGTATGTTTGGAGTGAGAGGGATCATTTTGAGGGAGATTAATGGCAATATGATTTTTAGTGTAAAGTTTTAAATTTAAACATTCACATATATTTTGATCACACTTCATATTATTAAGCATGAATTGAAAAGCTTATAGAAAGCAAACAGATACTGTTCTGACATATGCTGATAATTTGTTGAATGCACTTTCTAATTTTCACTGTTATATGAATGGTTATATTACAACTAATACATGTGGATTTTATATAACACATATATAATAAGTATGTATATCGAATAATAATCTCCATAATTTCATACACATTATCTTGCTTACTTCTCATGAAAATCTGTAATGTATTACCATCATACTTCTGAAACTTGCAAAGAAGAAGTAACTTGCTCATGGTCACAAGGTTGGAAAATGGTAGGGCTTGAACTCAGATCTCTGTATTCTGCATCTGGAATGTGTGCCTGTTCCATTATACCATGTGGCTACACAAAGCAGCCTGATCTCATTAGAAAGGACTCTGGGATGTGAATTTCTGTACTTTGATTACAGAAAAAGCATGTAAGTGACCGAGAATTTGTTCTCCTTGCTGATGATACCTCTTCCCCCAACTACCTAGTCACCATTTAACTGGTCCAGGTAGACAATAAGGAAAGTGTGTGTCTGTGGATATTTTTATGTAACTCTTTGCCCTAAATTACCTTGACCTCCCGTCAGTATCTTTAATCCTCAGTTTGGGCCAAAATTAAGGAGAGATATTTTAATTTAGTTTCATTTTGTTTTGCAATACAAGAGATTAGAAAACAGGGTCTTAATACTAAGCTCATCTCCAGTATTTTTGTTTTTGTTTGGGGGGTGGTTGGTGCTGGGGATTGAACTCAGGGCCTTGTGTTTGTTAGGCAAGTGCTCTGCCACTTGAGCTAAATCCCCAACCCGTTTTTCTAAGACAGGGTCTCACTAGGTCACTAAATTGTGATCCTCCTACCGCAGCCCCTCTGAGTGCTACATTTCTATTTTGAAATGTAGTTAGTTTAAATACAGTTATTATCATAAAACTTTATTTTTGCCCTATAATTGCAGTTTACTTTTAGTATAAGAATTTGATATTAGGGCCAGGGCCTGGAGATTTAGCTCAAGTGGTAGAGTGCTTGTCTAACAACCATAAGGTTATGAGTTCAAGTCCCAGTACCCCTCCTAAAAAAGAATTTGATTCTAGTAGAATATAAACTAGTCATGATTTTTGTCAGAACTAGTAATAGATGCTACACAGTGAAAAGTTTGTGTTCCTAAAGCAGACTGTATGAAAGATTTATAGAACAGACGAGATTAGGACAACAGCGAGAGAGTGACATTTTTGAAAGGACAATCATCAAGAACTGGGCTGGGGATTTAGCTCAGTGGTTAGAGTGCTTGCCTTGGAAGCACAAGGCCCTGAGTTCCATCTCTAGCACTGAAAAAAAAAAAAAAAATCAAGAACTGCCCTCTCCTCCCATAGAGATTACAGGATTTTCAGGCCAAGACTGAGTTAGGCAGGCACAACGAACATGGAATAATTCCTAGATCTGAACTGCTCATGCCCAACTTCTTCCCAAAATAATTTATGACACACACGCTAGAGCCATTAGGATGGTGCACACTAACTGATGCAGTTTCACTGTGGTTGTATATTAGGTATCTAAAATAGATTTTAGTAAATACCTTAAACTTAATGCGAATACCTTTTTAAATCTGAGTGAATTTATTTTTAAATCACCTCTTAAATTTTTCCACAAAAAGCAACCATGACCTACAACGAAAGTATTTCATTGACTTGTTTACGGGAAATAATAATGTTTTAGAAGTACATTTAACAAATATAACAATAAACGTATTTTGGTATCTAGGAAGCTGACCTAATGGTTCAAACAGAAAGTAGATTAGATTCCTGAAATAAATTCCTGGTTCCATCACTGACTCATGGTGCATGCTTAAGCAAGTTATTTAATCTCTTAGTATCTTAGTATCTTGGTTTCCTCCACCTATAAAATGGGGGTAATAATATTTGTTATTAGATAGCGTCAGTCAGCAAAGCACTTGGAGAACCTTAGATGAAAGGCGCCAGAATTATTTTGCTATCTGAAGTGTGACCTCATACTGTCTGAGGAATGGACTTTACTAGGCTTGCTGCTTATTCCAGGGTCTTATTTCTAAACATTTCTTCTTCAGCTTGCTTTTTGCCTTATTCATTTCTATTTATACTCTCTATGTACTTTCACTGTGCTATTTGTGTTGTTTTGAGGAGAGCTGATACTTTGAATAAGCTATTAAACCTTTTATTTTTTTTGGTGCTGAGGATCGAACTTGGGTCCTTGTACTTGCAAGGCAAGCACTTTAACCACTGAGCTAAATCCCCAGCCCTAAACCTTTTATTTTAACTCATATTTAGTTCTAAGATTTTGAAGCAAACAAAATGCACTTAATCAACTTTCTAATTATGGCAAGTAGCAAAGCTGTGAAAGTTATACAGTATTAGCCTTTTCTAGTCATTTTTCTTGATATTGATATATACATTTTGTGAAAGATTTAAGGCAGATGTTGAAACTGCTGTAAATTTTGATGTTTGTGTCCCTTTTCTAGAGGAACAAGATAACAGATGATACAAAGCCAAAGGATTGGTTGCTTAGAACTAAATCTGAGCTTAACCTATAGTCAAATGACCTAATACAAGTCAGTCTCCTTGGGAGAACTAGAAAGGTCAAAGGGCCACCTTGGGGAAAACCTAGAAGACTAAAAGAAACCAGAGCTGCTGATTCAACAATAAAACTTAAAGGTAAAGTCAGAGATAGGAAGTTTGTTGCATTTCCCCATAACAAAAATACCTCGTTCTCTCTGTGTCTGCCAGCCTGCTAATCCAAAGGTAACAGAAATATTTCAGAGGAGCAAACATTTGGTCTTTGGAACCTAACAGTTAACAACAGGAAATCTAGCTGGGATACATAATCCCATCGTTCTGAGAATGGAGGCTGAGGCAGGAGAATTGCAAGTTTGAGCCAAGCTTGGGCAATTTAGGGACTTGGTGAAATCCTGTTAAAAATAAAAAAATAAAAGGGCTGGGGGAGTAGCCCAATGTGAAGGCCCTAGATTCGATCCCCAGTACTGCACACAACAAAACCATAACAAACAGAAAGCCAAATTCTATTTCCAAAGGAAAAAATTTCATTGGAATCTAACTACTCAAGCAGCAAATATTATACTATCAAAGACAGGTTGAAATATCTGTTGAATGCTGGATAATTCATATTTTCAGCTATTCCAATCTTTGCCAATTGTATAGAAACAGCATTGATAGAAACTAAATGTGGAATTGAACCTACATTCAAATTAGAAAATCAGAACCATAGCAGGCCTTTGTTATTGGAAAGGTATTCTTCCTAACAGTTCCAAACAGTATTGTCAGGTTTTTTATCTTAAGAAAGAGATGTAAAACTTTCATTGGATAATTCAGTGATCCTAGGGATCAGGCACTCTGTCTCTTCAACATATATCCATCATATATTTATGGTTTGTAAGGTATGATTTAATATCATTTCTGCTGCTTAAGAAGTGGGTATTATGGTGCGGTACAAGTAAAAGGTAGAATGATTTATAAGAATGCAGGTTCTGGAGTTGGGCTGCCCACATCCTAACTCCAGTTCCTAACAGGTCTGTGTGTCTTTGTTTCCTTTTCTGTAACAGAGAGATAGCATTAGTACCTACCTCAAAGCTTATGAAGATTGACATGTATGGTGCCTAGAATAGTGCCTGGCACATCGTAAGTTTAGCTCAGTAAACATTAGCAATATTGACTCCATTATAGTCTGCACTAAGCTTGTGTGTGGCACAGGTCGGCATCTCTTAGAAGCAGACTCTGAGACAAAATTTAGTGTGTATAGTGTTTACTAGGGATGCCTTTGGTATCAACACCTGTAGAAAGGATGTGAAGGGAGTAGGGTGGGGAGAGGAAGTCATGTTGTAGTATACGTCCCATACCTAGCCAGCCCTGGGGGAAAGCTCTGGAGTGCTACTGACTTATAGAGTTACACTGTGTGGAGCTGATAAAGTCCAGCCTTTTTTCCCCTCATCTGATCACTGAATGTCTGGCTATTGCAGGTCTTTCATAGTTCCATACAAATTTTAGGGGTTTTATTTTTCTGTTTCTGTGAATAATATTGTTCTTATTTAGATAGAAATTGCCTTGAATCTGAATTGCTCTGGGCAGCATGGACAGTTTAAAATATTAATTCTTCCAATCTATGAATATGAGAAAACTATTTTTTGAAGTGTCCTTTTCAATTTCTTTTATCAATATTTTTTATTATGTTTTTGGTGGTTCCTGGGATTGAATCTGGGGCCTTGCACATGCCAGGCAAGCATTTTATCATTGAGCTATATGCCTTCCATTATTTTTATTGTAAGAGGCATACATTTTCTTGGTTAAATTTATTCCTAGTGGGTTTTTTTTCATAGCTCCTGTGATTACTTTCTTGATTTCTCTTTAGTAATTTATTGGTGTATAAAGAGCTATTGATTTGTATATGTTGATTTCGTAACCTGCAAACTTCCTGAATTTATCAGGTCTAACAGATTTTCAGTGAAGTCATTAGGTTTTTCTGTACATAAAATCATCCCATCTACAATACTTGGACCTCTTCCTTTCCTAGTTGGGTGCACTTTATTTCTTTTCTTCTTGACTTATTGTTCTGGCTAAGACTTCCAATATAATATTGAATAAGAATGGTGAACTGGGTGGGGTGGTGCATGCCTATAGTCTCAGCACTTGGGAGGCTGAGGCAGGAGGTTCACCTCAAGTTCAAGGCCAGCTTGCCCTACATAGTGAGGTCAAGGCCAGCCTAAACTATGTAGTGAGACCCTGTCCCACAAAATTAAAAACAACAACAAAAAAGAGTGGTGACAATTACCTGAGTGGTGGCACATGCTTGGAATCGCAAGCCTTGGGAGGCTGAGGCAGAAGGATAGCAAGTTTGAGTCCACCTTGGGCAACTTAGTAAGACGCTCGTCTCAAAACAAAAATAGAACAAGAGGGATGGGGTTGCAGTACATTGCCAAAGTCCTGTGTTCAATCTCCAGTACTGAAAAAAAATGTGGTGAAAGTGGATGACATCCTTTTCTTGTTGCCAACCTTCAAGGAAACAATTTCAGCTTTTCCCTGTTCAGTATGATATTAGCTTTGGTTTGTAGCCTTTATTGTGTTGATCCATGTTCCTTTTCTACCTGTTTTTTTGAGGGTTTTTACATGAAAGTTAACATTTATTAAATGATTGTTTCCTTTTCCTTTTCCTTTTTTTTTTTTTTTTGAGACAGTGTCACACTACGTAGTTCAGGTTTGCCTTGAACTCACTCTGTAGCCCAGCCTGGCCTCAGACTTATTGGTGATCCTCCTGCCTCAGCCTCCTGAGTGCTGACATTACAGGCATGCACCAGCACACCTGGATTTGCAGCTGTTGACATGATCTGATCTTTATTTTGTCAATGAGATATATTATTAATTTCCATATGTTGACCCATCCTTACTTCTGTGGAATAAAGCTCACTGATTGTGGTGTATAATCATTTTTATAAGTGCTATTTGATTTGCTAGTATTTTATTAAGAATTATTAATTTTAATGATACTGGGGATTGAACCCAGGAAGTGATGGGCTCCAAATCCAGGCCTTTTTTTTGTTGTTTTTTGTTTGTTTGTTTGTTTTGAGGTAAGAGTCTAAGTTGTCTTTGGCTGGCCTAGAACTTTTGATCCTCCACCTCAGCTTCTCACGTAGTTGAGATTATAATACATGTACCACCATACTTGGCTTTGGTGAGAATTCTTCCATCTGTGTTCTTCAGGGATATTGGTTTGTTGTTGTTGTGTCCTTGTCTTAATGCTGGCCTCATAGAGTGAGTTTAGAACGTTTCCTTTCCTTTCAATTCTTTGGAATAGTTTGATAAGAATTAGTGTTTTATTTAAAAAAATTTTTTTTGAGACAGGGTCTTGCTGTGTAGTTCAGGCTGGCCTCAAACTCTTGGTGATCCTCCTACCTCAGCCTCCCAGGTGTTGGAATTACAGGCAGGTGCCATTATGCCCAGCAAGAATTAGTGTTATTTCTTTAAAAATTTGGTAAAATTCGGCAGTGAAACCACCTGGTCCTAGGCTATTCCTTGTTGAGATTTTTTACTGTTGACTCAACCTTATTATTTGTTATAGGTCTGCTTAAGTTTTCTTCCTGGTTCAATTTTGGTAGTTTATTACATGTCCAGAAATTGTCCATTTTTTTCTAGGTTTTCTAATTTGTTGCTGTACTGTTGTTCATAACAGTCCCTAACGATCTTTTTTTAAAAAATTTTAATAGTACATTTTAGATGTACATAGTGATAACACGTATCATAGGGGATTTGTACCTGTACATATCTCATTGCTTCTTTTTTCCCACTCCCCTCCCCTCCCTTCAACCCTCCTCTCTCCTTATTTACAAAAGCTTTGTTTCCATTTTTTCCTTCCATTTATTTCTCTTGTCCCTGTGTTCCTTTCCCCCTCCCCCTCCCTTATTCCCTTTCCCTGATCCTTTGTATCCTGAGGTACCCCGTAATTGTTTTTTTGGTATGTTATTTTAGTTAGATCTTTTGTTTTTCTTGGTTAGTCTAGCTAAAGTTGGTCAATTTTTTTTTTTTTTTTTTTGGTGCTGGGAATCGAACTCAGGGCCTTGTGCTTGCAAGGCAAGCACTCTAACCACTGAAGGTTGGTCAATTTTTATCTTTAAAAAAACCCAACTATTTCATTGATCTTTTGGGTTTTTACAAAAAGTTTATTTCTGCTCTGATCTTTGTTATTTTGTTCTTTCTACTAATCTTGGGTTTGGTATGTTTTTACTTTTCTAGTTCCTTGAGTTGCGTTGTTAAGTGTCTGTATGCTAGTGTTCCTTTGCTCTAACGATCATTTGATATAATCAGAGGAAAGGATTCTGGCTCACAGTTTGGGAGGTTTCAGTCCATGGTCAGTTGATGCTGTTATTTTTGGGCCAAGCATGCAGACCAAAATAGCTCACCACATGCTTATGGAGGAAAAAAAAAAAAAAAAAAGGAGAGACCGAGGTCCCACAATCCCCTTCAGGGGTGTGCCCCAGTGAATGATGACTTGAAGAGCTCCCATTGGGCCTTACCTTTTAGAGTTTCTACCACTACAGGGAACAAACCTTTAAGTTTATGGGCTCTTGGAGGACATTCTGGATCCAAATGATAACAGGTTATTTGAAATCTTGTTTTGGTTTTTGATGTAGGCATTTATTGCAATAAACTTCCTAGTACCACTGAAGTAACTCTAGCTAGAAAGAATGATGCCTGTGTACATAAATATGGATCAATGGGGAGGACTGAGTAATGACTATCTCATTCTACTCAAGAGCTCAAATTCTTAGTGTGGGCAATATTGGTGTTGGCTGGATTCTACAATGTTGAACAAGGAAGAAATAAAAGTTTAAAGGACAGCCACAAATAAGAATCTAAAGGTTGAATATAATCTGTATACAATCTGGATGGGAAAAAATGCTATACATAGGGTTCCAAAGAGCATCTTAGTGCTAAGATGTTCTAAAGCCAGACTTGCCTGGATTCAAATCTTTTAACTTGAGCTATCATCTCATAGGCTATTGTGGGAATGAAAGTAGTATGTAACGTTCTTAGAACAGTGTGTAGAGCATTAACAGGGACTTACTAGCTGACAAAAAAATAGAAAAAAATGAGGGACAACTTAATGCAACATTATTTCATTTGTATTTACTTAATAGAACATAAACTTTAACGGATTTTTTTCCATCTTTGTTGTAGACAAGAGGTGAAATAAGATTGATAGTAGATTTAAAAAAAAAAACTTGCCCACCGAGGAACATAAATAATTGCTGGGCATAGTGGTGAATGCTTGTGATTCTAGCTACTTGGGAGGCTGAGGCAAGAGGGTCACAAGTTTGAGGTCAGCCTTAGTAACTTAGGGAGATTCTGTCTCCAAATCAAATTTTTAAAAAGGCTAGAAATGTAGTTCAGAGCTTCCTGGGTCTATCTCCAGTACTACCAAAAAAAAAAAAAATACATTACTACAGGTGAGTATCTTCTAAAAGCCTGTATCGTGTAGCATAGATTCTATAATTGAGTTTAGCCTAAGACTGGGGTAAAAGTGGGTAAATGAATCCTAAGTATCAAGTTTGAATCAGGCATATATGGTCACCTACCATCTCCCTTGTTGTACTGACTTCCCCATGGCTGACACGAAATATTTGACACCCACAACTTAGAGGTTTATTTCGCTCATGGTTTTTAGATGATTCAGTCCATAGGTGGGTAGCTTCAAGACAAAAATGGCACGGTGGATGGGTATGGTGGAGGAAAGCTGCTCAACCCATGGCAGTCAGGAAGCAGAGAAAAAAGGGATGACTAGGGACAAGAATACCTTTCTGGCCATGCCCCTAGTGACTGGGCTCTTCCAACCAGGCCCCTCTGAACACATATTTTGGGGGAAATTTTAGACTTAAACCACAACACTTGCTAAGAAATAGGCTGAAAGTTAGGAAAGCTCAGTGTTCTGTTGAGGGACTTGTAACAAATTAATAGCTGATATATATTAAAATAGTACCTGAAGTTTTGATAAATGTTCCCTTTTTTTCTGCATAGAGAAAATAGAAGTAATGGAAAAAAATCACAGCATATGTGTAGCACAACCATTACCAGGACCCAGATTTTAAAATCAAAATATTACCATTATCTTTAATTTCATCGATTTTTAGAAAATGGCCAAAATACAAAAAATTAGTATTAGCATCATATTATATACAAAAAAGATCTACATATATATAGAAGTAGTCAGCCTAACCATGTTTGCCCACTCATTGGCCTAACCTCAGGAAACTGCCTTAGCTCACACCCACCCCCTACCCTAGAGTGCCAGCTAAATGCGTGACCTAGTTGGCATTTAAGTCACAAGGGGGAAGTAGCTAGTGGGGAGAAGTAGTGGAGACACAGATGTTTCATAGTTATGTTTTCTTGGAAATTGAGGTGTATATTGAGGTGTATATTCTAATCCCCATCCCAGCTCTCTTCTCTTTTCCTGGTTGACAGGTTTTTATTCTTTACTATCAATTCCCAACCAAGTATGTGTGACTATCTCTCCTTTAAACTGCTAACAGTCAACATACAGGCATGCAGAAATAAGAATTTAGCCTAGTACTGTGTTTAGTATTTGGGGACAGAAAATAAGCTAAATAGAATGAAGAAATATTCTTAGTAGATTAGTACTAGAAAAAGTCCTACTTTCTCGAAAATATAACAACTACTAAATCTTGTTAATTCTATTTCTCAAATATTTTTGTCACGACATTCAATAGTCATTTTCTACCTGGATTATAATGCCCTCTTAAGCAATATTAAAAAAATTGATTTTTTTTTTTTGGTGCTGGGGATTGAACTCAAGGCCTTGTGCTTGTGAGGCAAGCACTCTAACCATTGAGCTAAATCCCCCGCCCTAATAGTTACTTTAAGAACACTCAAAAACCGAGTCTAGCCAAGTGATGGCAAACCTGGATTATAAAGCCCTCTCAAGTAATATTTAAAAATTTGATAGTTATTTTAAGAACACTCAAAAACTAAGTCTCTAGCCCAGTGATGGCAAACCTCTTCAGAGTTTTCAAATACCCGGCTGTGGCATGCATGCCACAAGTTTGCTTACGCTGCTCTAGCTCATTCTTGGGAGGAAGTATTCCAAGAGTCCACGAATGTGCAGAAGACAAAAGCACAATATATTTAGGAGATTTCAACATCCCTTGAGTGTAAGGGGTTTCTCCCTGTTTATGCTCAGGTGACAGTGTGTACTTTCTCTACCATCTGGAAAGACCCTTAAGCATACTTCCTAAATCCAGGCCACAAAGAGCCAAGCAATCAATGATGGAGACTCCTTCTCTTCCAGTCTGTGAGCTTTTGCTTTGGTTTCACAGGCTCAGGACCATCATCCTTGGTGGTTAATGTTGATAAAATCAGACTTTAGAAAAGATCCTAATGGCTCATACCCTAAGATTTTACTCCATGACCATGATAAGGACAAAATATAAGAATAATGCATTATCTTTATGCATTCAATGAGAAACTTTTTGTTTATATAGATGATACAAAGGCCACTCTCTCTAGAGTTGAGATCACAGGGAACTGCATTTATATCTTTAGCTTTGGCATATAGCTAAAAGTATGAAATTTAGAAACCCTAAGTTATGATTCTCTTTATCAAATAAAATCAGTTTACTTATTTTCGTTTTGATGATTGGAGATTTAGAAAACATAAAAACATAAGACAGACATTCCAAGAAAGGAAACATACTAAGTTTCTAGAAAATTTAAAACCAGTACTGTACTATGTTCCCTGGGCCACTGCTGTCACTCAAAACACAATGTGCTCAATTTCTGGAAACCCTAGTTCCTCTTTTCAGGCTGATTACTTATTAAATTTTCCCTTCGGAAAAGATTACAATGATTTAAATAGAAAATAAGTTTTAGGCAGCAACTACATAAAATACAGATGCTCATGAGCATACATTCTCAGTGAAGGTGATAACTGGTCCATGCGGGGCAACAATAATAGGTAATATATAGCCTATAAACAGATACACAGTGTATATATGATACTAAAATTTTATGAGGAAAGGCAAAAGGAAAAAAAAAACTAAAAAAGGCTCTTTAGGGATAAACACTTAAGAAACCCTGCCATAGAGATTCTTTTGCTAATTCAGGAATACCTAAAGTAACTCCATGTGAATTATAATTCGAAATGCCTGGATAAAATAAATAATGTCTATTCTATTTCTAATCAATATATGAGTACGATACTTGTGAATGGCTCTAGTTCTTTGGCCTTTATTTCTCCAAGCCAAAGTCACAAAAATGATTAAAGTATGAAGAAAACACTTGGATTAATTTTGAAAGAATGATTTATAAGTCATTAAGTTTATCATACAGAGTACAAACCAAGAAAGTAAATTTAAATTACTAAAACAGCTTTTAAAGTCATTTACATGTCAGCTGCTACAATTATTTTTCCTGAAAGATATAAGTAACATATTACTTTAAAATTATTTGGGGCTGGGGATTTAGCTCAGTGGTTAGAGTGCTTGCCTATGGAGCTACGAAGCGCAAGGCCCTGAGTTTGATCCCCGGCACCAAAAAAAAAAAAAAGGGTGACTGAAGCATTTAATAAAAACATTTGTTTCTCCATACAATATGTATGTATAAAATAATCCTTCTCAAAAGCTGTTTTATAATCCTTTACAAAGTAAATCAGATGATCTGACTTCTGATTGTTAGGAACAAATTATAATAAAGGGGTATAAATTTATGAATGCTGGTAATTCTAGTGGAAAGAAATCAGACCACCCTTACTACAAGTTGTGAGGCCCTCAATGGGTAAATGATGAGGCCAATGGCTGGCTCTACTACTCTAAAAAAAACAAGTATTTTCACTTAATAGCTGTGGACAATTGAAAAAAAAAAAACCACAAAGTAGATCTAGAATTATATTTGAAGAGAAACAAAGCAGTTGAAAGATGAGAAAACTCAAGTTATACATTTAACATTCTTTATAGGTGGTAAAGTTCACTATCTTTTTGGCTTGAGGCACTCGAATTTATCAAACGCATAGTAAATCTTTATATTTGTTATGGAGTGCTATTAAAGGACTTAGACTGCAACAAATGGACAAGCAGAAAATTATATCCTTCAATAGCCTAGGACAGCAGGTTAACAAATGGCATACCAATTTTTCTGAAACTTTATTTAATTCAAAACAAAAACTTCAGATTTGCACAAAATAAACTGCTCTGAATTTATCTTTAATAGTCAAATGAGCAAATATACTAAGCTTTCTAATATATAGACAAAAAATTCTTGGGAGAACCAAGAATTTCTTAGAGGAAAAAATAATAAATACAAAAAAATCCCAATAGAATTCACCAAGATAAGGGTTTAGATATTTCACTAACCTACCTTAGTGGCTTACTGTAACATTTCATCTTGAATAACTTTTTTACCCTTCCATTTCCTTTATTCATTCCACAATTCCTCTCTTCCCTTTCCTCCTTCTCTCCATCCTCCAAAAACAAAGGAAAAAAAAAACCTGAACACATATGCAGATGACCTTTCATTACTCTGGTTCCTATAAGCAGAAGGTGACTAAGGAACTCAGACCTAAATAATGAGGAAATATAATGGGAAAACCCATGGTTAAAATTAAAGAGCTGCCTTACTAACTCAACAAACTTAAAAATTTAAGTTAAAAACCAAAGCTGATTCATAGGAAATGAGCCTAATCCTTCAAACTATTCACAAGATAGCAATGATTCTGCCCAGAATCAAAACAGATCCCCAATGGGAATGCAAACAATTTGCACTCCTCTAAATACTCTTAACTTAGCTCTCACTAGAAACAGAGAAATGAGTCTCTCAAGTCACAGATGATTAGGTTGTATAAATGATTTAGATGTTCCATGTTTATCTAAGAACTTACATTCTTTAAAACAAACAAACCGGTTCATTCAAAAAGTGCTTTGAATTCTGTCTCTGGTAAAAAGTCTGAAAATTTCTCAGAACTTGAGACATGATTTTTTTCTTCTTTCACCCCTTACAAGCAGATGCCTCTTTTCAGAGCATTTTCGGGTTGCACAGGCAGGACTAAGTGAGAAATACGGCTCCAAAGCCCATTCAATTTGTCTGGGTCCATATGATTATAGGAGCTGGGGGTGTTGGAGTTGGTGAATTTAACTTTGAGGAAATCTCTCACTTTTTCTTCAATTTCTTTTAGGCCTAAACTGGTTCCAAGGGTTTCCTCCTCCAACAGGACAGTCAAGACTAAGGCTACATCTTTGAAGGCTGCGTTTTCATGGTCACAATATTTATAAAAGATCAAAGTAGAGCCTGCAGGCAGTGATTCAAAGCGGTGCACCACAGCTGCATTCCGGCCATTTGTGAAACCATTGCTCAGCTCCTGGTCTACCTCCAGTTTGACAACATCACTGTCTTGGGCAGCTTTGCCTGTCCCATCAATCCGGATGGCACGGACACTACGAAAGGAAGAATAGGCATCGGCGATTTGTTCACTCAGACATTTAAGTGCTTCTTCGGCATCTTGGGCAGCAGTGAGCAGTAAGATAGCAGGCTGAGGCCGAGGATGGGCGCTATTAAGATGTTTCTGAAGGAGCGTTAGGCTTCTTTCCCACAGCTTCTCATCTTGACCTTGGTACTTATTCCTGAGTTGTTTCATCTGGTTCTGGAACATTTGAACAGCAGTAGTTTCTACCTCAGGAGTATGAGTAAACAAAAATTTCCCAAGGACAAGAGCACCTATCAGACCAAGCAGGCACCAACACCATTTACTCTTGAAAAAAGATTTACTTTGGGGCTGTTCAGCTACTTCTGTTCAGAAAAAAAGAAATAACAGATACAAATAATAATTTTCTTAGATTCAAGGGCCAATGAATTTTAAAATTAGTATTAATCTTTATAAACAGTATGTAAAAGAAAAAGGAATTTAAGGAAGGAAGCTGATAATTCTTTTTTTGGAGAATAATTTATCACATTTTCAAATCTTAAACCATAGGCTTGAAGTTTTGTGTACAAATATGAGTATCTCTTATATGTGAAAGCAATAAAAGTCTGAGGAAAATGCAGAATTGAAAACATGAAATGGCACAAACAAGTCAGAGATAACTGTAATGCCAAACTATTATTACCATTGTTAACTGGAGGGACATAAACAGTATTAAAAGATACTTTATACTTTATTTTTAAGTTTAGAAACTCAGCAGTTCACATGGTTAATTATGTAAGGTAGAATATTTCTGAGGTATATAAAAAGATAAAGACAAGGATGCTATATAAGTAATATAAGTAAATCCAATATTACAATAGCTATCTGGTCCCTTCAGATTAACTGCACTGATGCCTATCTTATCTTTCTATGTATCCAAGTTGGCATTGGTAAAATTTAGTTTTCAATTCAAACTCTAATTATTATTAGTAATAATTCTATCAACTTACATTTATACATAAGAGGTGATCAAAATATGTGAATGTTTAAATTAAAAATATTTTATTACATTAAAAGACACATTGCCCTTGTATCCCCCTCAGAATATCCTCCCTTGCTTTGAACACACTTATCTCATTGTTCTTGCCACTTTTCAAGCAGTTCTCCAAGTTCTCTTTTGTGTTTTTATGAAGTATGGTCAAAAACTGAGTGAATGCTGCTGAGTGCCATCCAACAGAAAGGCAGAATCATGAAACCATTATGGTATATCCTCATCCATTTTATTCACCAGATCTAACATCTCTCAACTTCTGACTCTTTTCCAAACTGAAAATGACCATGAAAGGTAAACTTTTTCAATCAATTCAGAATATCAGTTCAACTGATGATACTTATAAAAGAAGACTTCCAGAACTGCTTCAGAGAGAGGCAAGAACAATGGGATAAGTGTGTTTAAAGCAGGGGAAAAATTTCCCTCAAATATTCACTGTATTTTTCAATCACCCCTCACATTGCTTATCAGTTTATATATACTTTCTCATATACCATTTCATTTAATCAGTTAATGATAGTAGCAATAACATTTTTATATCTATTATTTGATTAACTGCTTTAGCCTAATAACTGTAGTAGAGAACTTTTAGAGCAACAGTTCTCCAAGTTTGATCTACATGCTATCTACATGTATTTCAACCAAAACCACATACTGTAACAGACTGAAGGCAGAAGCAGATGTGAGAGTCCAAGCAAATGTTATTAAGCCAAGCATTAAAGAGATCAGAAAAAAATGCAAAGCAAAGTTACTTTTTTACTAGATTTACTTTAAAATAAATTAGTATCTTAAGAATTTCTCTAACATCTATGTAAATATGGACAAGTATAACTCATTAAAAAAAAAAGGTTCTGAAAATTATAAACAGATGATCCAGCAATCCTACAGCTGGGTATACATCTAAAGGAAATGAAGTCAGTATGTCAAAGAGATATCTGCCTTCCCATGTTTTTTGTAGCACTATTCATAATAGTAAAAAAAGTAGAAACAACCTAAACACTGCAATGGATTAAAAAAATGTGGAACATATACACAGTGGAATACCATTCGGCCTTAAAAACAATGAAATTCTATTATTTCCAACAACATGGATAGAACTGTAGATTACTATGTTAAGTGAAATAGGGTAAGCACAGAAAGACAAGAAATGCATGATCTCACTCATATGTGGAATCTGAAAAAGTTGACTTCATGGAAATTTAGAGTACAATAGTGGTTACCAGAGGCTGGGGAGAGCAGATGTAAAAGATGGGTGAACAAGGTTGATAATGGATACTAGGTTACAGGAAGGAGTAAGACTTCTAGTAAGCTATTGCATAGTAGGGTGCCTATGGATAATGATATTGTACTGCCTATTTTGCTATGTATTTAAAAAAGTTAGAAGAAAGGATTCTGGATTTTTTTTACTATAAAGAATTGATACATACTTGAGATAAATGTTTAATTTGATTTTACATTACACAATACATATATATGTACTGAAACAATATATGGTATCCTGCAAATATGTATAATTTTAATGCTTTTATATATCAGTTTTAAATGTTAATTTGAGTAATACTATAAAAAGCTCTTTGGAGCCCTTGACTTTATTATTGAAAAGGAGCATTGAGACCAAAAATTTGAGAATCACTGTTAATTTATTTTCTTAGTACTCACTCAAGATAATAAACAGGCTTAGAGAATAAAAGAAACGTGCCCCAAAGCTATGCACAAGGTAAGTTCACTGCTAATATAGTATACTTTTTCTTCTAAAATGGTTAAAATACGATTCAAATAGAAATGCCATACTGCTGTCAAAACATATTTTTTGAAGGGGGTTGCTGGGGATCAAACTCACGGCCTTGTGCTTGCTAAGCAAGCATTCTACCACTGAGCTAAATCCCCAACTCTCAAAAGACATTCTATTTTATTTTATTTATTGGCGGGGGAAGGGCTGGGACTTGAACTCAGGGCTTTACGCTTGCTAAGCAAGCACTCTACCACTTGAGCTAAGTCCCCAACCCCTCAAAAGACATTTTAAAACAACTACAGACCACCAATGTTAGAGATTCACTTAATAAAAACTGGACAAACTTACGTTGGCTGGAGGGTGATGGAGCCTGGTTTGCAAGCTTTGACATCTGAATGCTGTCACCTAATGATTGAATATTTAAAAAAGAATATCAACTTAGGTTTCATAATTTGAGCATTTCTTTCTTTCTTTCTTTTGTTTTTTTTTTTGGTTTTTTGAGACAGGGTCTCGCAATGTAGTCTAGGCTGGCCTCAAACTACTATCAGGCCAAGGCTGGCCTTGAACTCACAGTGATCCTCCTGTCTCAGCCTCCCGAGTGCTGGGATTACAGGCATGCACCACCATGCCCAGCTTGAGCATTTATTTCTAATAGAGAAAGAAGATACAAATTCCACCAAGAGCAAAGAAGGCAGAGGTTAGTCAGAAGCAGAAAAAAAAGCAGATTATTTGAGGGCCCATTACACTGAAAGCTTCTGAGACACAAGATGTGTGTCCTTCATAGGTACTGAGAATGTGCAGTGATCTAATACAAAGTATATACTTAAATTTTGAGAGAAAGCCTTGAAGTTTTTGACCCATAATTATTTAATGGGACTGGTAAAACTCTGGGACAAAGTTAGGTGGACAAAGAAAATAAGCACACCATAATAAGAGGAAACATATTATACCATCTGAAAAACGGCCATATATTGAACTCTTCACTGGTGAAGATGCTGTAAAGAGGGAAAAAAAAGTACAAAATGTGGATTACTGATTACTAATCTATCTGGATAAGATGTTTCAATATCAAACTCAATCTTAATCCTCACTCTTATACCTCAAACTGACTCAACATTTCCTCTGGGGCTTCTGACCATTTCAAACATTAGTAATATTTCAAAAAATTATATTAAAAACTTTGCATCATTTCTGTTATCAAAGTTCTGTTTTAGGTTTGTGGTTAAACAACAGAGTTCAAAAATAATTTTTTCACAACTTCATCAAATTTCTACTCCCATTATTATTTTAGAAAATATTTAAAACTATCCCAGCCTGTACCCCTTCCTCCTCCATCTTTCTTAGCAGGGCAGCAGGCTTTAACATGAAAGAAAGAGCAAATGGAGAAAAAGGGCCAGGGTTCAGAGGGTAAAAAGGCTGAGGTACTTCACTAGTGTGACCTGCACTGGCAAGTACTGCCTCTATCATATGCCTGGAGTTTTATAACTTTTGTGTATATAAATGATCTTCCTGGTATTTATTTCATTTGAGAATGAACACTGGAATAACAGGAGTAATAAAATCAGCATTGCTAAGATACAAAGATAGCCTCATTTTTGGTTACATGACAAGAAAACTTAAAATAAAATGATACCAAACCTAAATCTAAGAGGCGTATTATTTTTCAATTACTAGTGTAGCTTAGGAAACTTCATATTTTAGAAGTTTCTAAGGGCATTAAAGTTATAGTTGTATTAACAAAACAAAACAGAACACCAACCCAAAAACCCCCAAGCCCACCAAATAATGTTCATCTTAAATACTATAAGTTTGCAAAGACCAACTGAGACAGTACATATGAAAATGCTGTGAAGTGCAATTCTGTTTATGAGTAACTATTAATTATGTACTATACATAATACTTATAGAATTCCTAGAACACAAACACAAACTTAGCATGGTATATAGAAACTGCTGATCTAAATGGTAAACTATCCTTCTTATTAAAACCATTAGAGATAGTGACAAAAATTCTGAAAGAATAGCAATAATCACTCCATACCCCTGAACCTCCCCCCAAAAATCACTCCATAAAAGTCAGGAGTAGAAGGCATGAATCTTCTATAGTTATTGACTTTTATGTAATATGTTGTTAACATATAATCATTAACAATTATGTGATATTATATTTAGACTTTAAAAATTCTTTACACATACAAACTCCTTATAATAACCCAGTTACAAACATTATTGTCTCTAGGATAAGAAAATCAGAGTTCACAAAGGTCAAGTGACTTTACCAAGCTCTTTCAATTAGCAAGTGAGAGAGTTAGGTCTGGAACTCAGGTGCTTTAACTCCAAACGCTATCTTCTTTTCCTCACACCAACTTTAGAAACAGGTTCCAAAGCACATATATTAATGGTCTTACCTCTCTCTAGACATATTCTTCCCTATTCTCACTGTTTTATCACGTGACAAATGGGAAAAAGTAAAGACAGTGGCTCCATATTTCCCAAAAGGCTAGGATATGGGCAGAAACCTGAACTGAGACTGTTTTACCTAGGGAACTGGCGTGATGATGGGGTGAAAATCAGAACCCAAAGGTTCTTCAACACCCAAATTTACAAATGCCTTTTTTCTCACTAAAGCAGGCAGAAACATGAAGTTAAGAGAATGATGTAGCCGGGCATAGTGGCGCATGCCTGTAATTCCAGCACTTGGGAGGCTGAAGCAGGAGAATCACTGGCAGTTCAAGGCCAGCCTGGACTACCCAGTGAGTTCAAGGCCAGTTTGAACTACATAGTGAGACCCTGTCTCAAAAAACAAAGAAATCAACAAAATGAACAAACAAAAATAGAGAATGAAATATGAAATTAGAGATCATGAAAAAATTTAAAATGACCTTGAATTGGAACAGAAATCTATAAAAAAGCCAGTAGAAAATCACTACATACTTCCACTTCCATTAAAAATATTTTCTTCCTTTTCATTATTCTACCTTAAAGTCTTTATGTGGTTAGAAGTCTAAAAATTCTACTACCTGTGTATTTCTCGTATGTGCTTCTACATAGTTCTCAAAACTCAATATGGTACTGAGATATGGTAGATAGTTACAAGTATTCAACCCATAATATACTAAAGACAAAGTTGGAATGTAAACAGATAAGATTCTAAAAACCAGCTATCAATTTACTAACTAAAAAGATCTATTTCTGTGTTTCAATCAGATGTTCAATTATTTTCCCTTCTGTAATGCACAGGGTCTTATTAGAAGAAATAAAAGTTATAAAAACATTTTCTGCTTAAAATCATCATGTTACAGGGATACATGCATACCTATGTTTGTAACAGCAAAATTTATAATAGCTAGATCTTGGAAACAGTGTATATGTCCATCAACGGATGAATGGATATGCAAAATACGCTATTTAACCACAATGGAATACTACGCTGCCATAAAGAAAGGTAAACTTGAGGCATCTGTAGGTAAATGGATGCAACTTGAAAACATAATATTAAGGGAAATAAGTCAGATGCACAAGCTCAAATATCAATATGTATATACAAATAAAGAGCAAAATAGAAGAAAGATAAACAGGAAAGAGAAGTTCAAATATTTCCCCAGATTACATATTCTGTTGTTCTAAAAAATATTGCAATATATGCTAATTTGTTTCATTTATACTAATACTTTATCTTAGTTTACTGAAAAGAAAGTTTGTGCTATTATCTTTCATTTTTGTAAGAATCTTTTTGGTTTATGTCTTGTATTTTAAAAATAATGGTACATAATGTAATAAGTATTGTTATTCATTTCTTATTTAGTTATGACAATTTGCTTTATTTTTCATAAAACAAAAAAAGCTAAAAGAATTTCTGATAACAATGTATACTAATTTTACTTATATGGAAATCACTTACCTGCTATTAATTATCCAAAACATATAGTTAAGAACTAAGAAATAACATAGAAGACCTCTGAATTTCTCATGGTAAATATACTGAAACTCATGCATTTTCACTTTCAGTAGTATCTTTTAGGTCTTCAAGTTTAATTTTCATTTTGATTTTTGTCATAAACATAATAAGGTGAATAATTAATGATTAGGTTTCCTAACCGTAATACATCAGAAAGTTGAGAGGATATGGTCTTCTAATAGTAAGCACACATAACAATAAAAAATACCAGCCAACAATAAGGCAAGGGGAAAAGGTCACTTCCGTTTTAGATACCTGAAGAACTCAGTATGTGGTGTAAAACCTCACTGCTGAGAAAAAATGAATTGTGGAAAAACAAAGCCAGAGAGGTTATCTTATCCGGTTACAGAGTTAATCATTCCATAAATAATAGACACATGATAGATTTTTATACTATCTAAATAAAAGTAAGAGGACATTTGAGGACCTTGAGACCTACTGTAGTTAGATGAGTAAAAAGGACAAAAAGAATAAAGGTTACTTAAGGCAGAGAACATGTGCGTATGCATGTGCGTGCATTTGATACAGTCAAGGTTTAATGTGGACACATTTCTACAGAAATCACAGGCCAGGAGTTCAAAGCAAAATGTCATCATGTCAATTTATTGGTATTTCTTAAGTTCTGTGACATTTAACCCATCCTAAACCTAAACATGAAGACACAATTGTGCACCTCACCTCTTATTACATAAAATAATGGGTATGTAACGCTGCTCTAACCATTATTATAAATAAGTCTGCTAACTAAAAACCAGGGTTGTCAAGAGTACAATTTCATTACTATTTATTCTTGCTGCTAGAATTGGACAGCTTGTCAAGCCCAGACCTAACATTCACTGGTTTTCTCACATCTATGATCTATACCCCGTACATCTAATTCCAGCCCAAGCAAATGGAAATTATTAAACTAGTAACCATGGCTGTCCTTTATTAGTGAAATCACAAACAACCCAAATACTTATCTGAAGAACTGAGTACTTCTATACATTAGCTAATCAAGAAAAACATAGCAAACAAGTTTACTTACCTTGCATCTTAGTCCTCATTCTTACAGGTTGTTCAAACCATTCCTGAGGGGTTTTTTGGTACCCCAAGCCTGAAACAAATTCACATACTGAAATATCATTTCACATACTTTGAAAGTTTATAACATAGTCCAGTGTTGTATGACAAATCTATTGGAAAGGAAAAAATAAAGTAGGGAGGAAAACAATGAAGCTAATAGTTTGTGATATAAAAGAATTTCAAAGGATCCTATCAGTGAAGATGAACCACTCTCCATAGCAAACTAGGTATCAAATAAATACATAATGACAGTGCTGCAATGGACCATTTATATCACTGAAAGCTTTAAAAGGTTCACATCACTGCACTGTGACCTAACAAACAAAACTATAAGTCCTTTGGTCTATGTGAATGACTGAGTTAAAAAACACATTACTGGGTTTTTATGTTATGTAAGTGAAAGGTTAACCATTTACTCTGGCAAGTAAATTAATTATGGTACAATAGCCCTGAATACATTTCCATATCACAGTGTAATTATCATGTATAGTACCAATGATTGGTGGATTAAAAAACGAAGAGATAACATACGGTATTCAAGCTTGTGAGTCTGGTTTATTTCACTCAACAGTATGTTTTCCAGATCTATCTATTTTCCTATAAATGACTCTAATTTGCCTTTCCTTATAGCCCAGTAGTATTCCATTCCATTACACATAGACATCACATTTTTATTCAGTTATCTGCTGATGGGTACACAGGCTGCTTCCAGAATTTAGCTTTACGAATTGTGCTGCTATAAACATGGGTAGACAAGTATGGTATCCCTTATTTGAGTGAGGCAAAATACGAACAAAAGTGATAAAAAATAGACACAAAAAAGACAAGGGGACAGATCTCACCCAATAGGCAAAGGGTCTAAAGGAACAAGAAAAGGGCAAAGGGGGAAGGAAATGGAAATTCAGAGGAAAAAAGATATCCTAAAAACAAGAACCTAATAACTCAAACTCAAAACAGTAACACATACACTATGTACTACGGCCAACTTTATGTAGTTGTGACATAATACTGCATCGATGTGGTTTACATTGCTTGTTGTTATACGCAAATGGCACAATGTATTATGGTCTGTAAGCTTGTGTAATGATCTGTAAGTTTGCATAATTTTGGATAAATTTTAATTTAAAAAAAATGAGAGAAAAATGACTTAAAATCCTATTAGAATTTTTGTTGGTAGAATACAGCAAGATTAGAAATAAGAGACAGAAAAAGAAAGACTACCGACCACTTACTCAGCGTTGAAGATTGCTTATTATAAGCTGTGGAGTCTTGACCTGAAACAGAAAACAGCAATAGAGTCACAGACTTAAAACAAAAAATTAAAACAAAAAAGATGTTGCATAGATAATTTGCTTGTTTCCTATAAGTACTACAATCCAACAAAATCAAACCTTCTTGACTAATCTCCAAAATATACAATAAATGTATTTTTCCCTTTTCTAAACTTCAAAATGTTCAGAGATTGGATAGTAACATGAAGTTAGTTTTAAGATCATTACCCTCAAAATAATGGCTATAGGCTTTGGATGTAGCTCAGTGGTAAAGTACTTGCCTAGCATGTGTGAGGGTCTGGGTTCTATCCCCAGCACTAGGAAGAAAAAAAAAAGCTAAATGTATTCAATGTTTACTAGGTATTAAGTATAATTTCACTTAATTCTTCTATCTTATGTGGTGGATGTTATTAACCATATTTTATAATAAGGGAAAACTGAAATTGAAAATTTTCCTGAGATTACACATCTGAAAGTAATGGAACCAAGTCCATAATCTACGTAATACCGTACAGGATGGTATGTATTATATATGCAAATTTGCGGGCATTACAAAGTAGTTATGAAATAAAATTATACTTCAAATTTTGATGTGGTATTTAAGTATAACTATAAAATGGTGAATGGGATCATTAGCAAATGACATCATAAATAATTATAATAACATAAATTTCAAAATCTGCCTTCAAGAAACAAGTTACTTCTATCCACTGATACAAGTATCAATGTAAATTTGCAATTTCACTTTTTCTGAATACAAATGCAATACATGCTAGCTGTAAAACATGTATTATTCTCAGAATGTATAACTTAAAAATTTATAAATAATGTATCTGTTAAGTACCTATTATGTGCAGACTGTTGAGTGTAGGAACACGTAGTAAGTTAAGACAGACATATATTTTACATTTGCTTACAGCCTATACATACTTTAAAAAAACCTGGACACATGCTTTTTCATATATTCTTTCATCAAATTCTAAGTACTTTATAGCATCATTTATACAGGTAGATACATTTAAAATCTTCAAAGGTCAACGATTTGGAGCAAAATAGGGTAAATATTCACATAAAGGGTGATTTTTCATAAGATTTTCTTTTAATGTTTTAGCAGCTTATTCATTTTATATTTCAGTTTATAGTCCAGAATCTGCAAAAAGCTAAAATTAAAAATCACATAAAATGGAATTCTAAAGATTTCCAAAGGCTTTTTCTTTAGTCTTTTACTTTAAAAAAGTGATGTAGAAGGAAAAATATACTTGAAGATTTTATATACAATGATATTTTCAGCTGATTAATAAGTAACTGAAATTCTGGGACTTGATTTAAAAATGGAAAAAAAAAAAGTACTGTTTCATATAATCTAAGAAACATATTACGTTTCAAACTGAAAGCAAACCAACATTTATATTGCAAGTAAGCACATTCAAATCACAGAAAGCAGTAGACTTTTATTGTTACTTTTTAAATTTCAAAATCAGGTTTGAGTAGAGAATAATTCAAGAAGTATAAGTAAGAGGTAGAAAGATAATGGGTGAGCTCTTTCTTTATCATTCACTACATGTCTTTTTCATTTATATTAAATTATAAAAGATCCTTAAAAATAACAAAATTTGACCATGATTATAGGTAACACCTGTAAGCATGGCTTTACTTACTTTGTGGTACTCTCCGAATTGATTCTGGACATTGACCAGATGATCTGGTGGTTTGATCTAAAAAAAAAAAAGTACACTAAAATTCATATTTAATTTTTTAACAGTACTTGAGATTGAATCCAGGGAGTGACGAGCTATATCCTCAGTCCTTTTTATTTTGACATAGGGTCATGCATGGTAAGTCGTCCAGGCTGGCCTTGAATTTGTGATCCTCCTGCCTCAGATTCTGGAGTAGCTGGGATTATAGGCACGAGCCACCATGCCTGGCTATATTTAACTGTTCAGTGTACATTTTATATGAGAACAGTGAGTATTTTGTCAAAAAACCAAATATTGAAGAATCATGAGGTCTTTAATACTTGGTGCATAATTTATCAAAAGAACTTTCAAAGAGTTACATTGTATCCAAAATATTAGATAGTTATATTTTCCCCCTAACCACTATTTAAAGAAAAAAATTGAAGATACAGAACACAGCAGGAAGTAAACAGATAATAAAACCTTGGTGAAGGAGAAAATCTTGAAAGTTTACAATGGATCTTGTTAAAATCATTAATACATATTTTGTCTTAAAATTTTCTTGAAAGAGGGCAAGAAGCACAGTATTAAGTAAATATTAAGGCATTAGGTATTTTAGTCTACTCATCTTAAAATTTTTTTTGGTATAACAGTGGAATTTATAACTAAATTTGCTTAAAAGTGGTCAGATTGCTATTTTGGAAACAGAAGTATTTGACATATAAAAGCGTGGTGGCTAATTTTAGATAGTATACTATTCTTGTTAAAAAAAATTCTGAGCATCCATCCCTGACACATTTTTCTAATATTAAAAATATGAAGTACTGAAATAATAAATTAGCTAATTTGTTGTGAATATTATAATACAAAAATAGACATTTTTTATGGATGAAATTTTAAAATTACACAAAATTCTAGTATTTTTTTCCTGTATTAGTGATGACTGGCCCAGAAGACAGCCTTGGAAGATCAACGTTATTCTTAATATGCCTCAATACTTTGTTCTTTTCTTGTATTTTTCTTTTTTGTTTTTGCCGCACTAGGGATAAAACCTAGGGCGTTTAGCCTGCTAGGCAAGTGGTCTAAAACTGAGCTACATTCTCAGCCCTTTTTTCTTTTTATTTTTGAGACAGGGTTTAAGTTGACTGGGTTGGCCTCAAACTTGTCATTTTCTGGCCTCAGCCTCACTGTGCCCAGTAACACCCTGTTCTTTAGTTAGAATCTTCTTCTGCATGTAGATATATGTTTCAATAAGGGCACAAGAACTTACTGGATTTCTAAAGGAATCAGAAGACCTGGGGTTTATGTAGTTGCAAATAGCTACATGCTAGAGGCAATGGCAGTGAAGTCTGGTTATATGAATGGCTTAATCTTTAACTTTTAGAGCTTTATGTATAGTATTTTATTTGGGTGCTTACTATTTACCAAGTACGATTATCTAAGTGTTCTGCATGTATGAATTAAATTAATCCTCATAAGAACCCAGATGAAAAGACTGTGGAACACAAGTTAAGGAATTATCTAAGGGGATGTACCTAGTAAGTGCAGGAATCAAACTGGGGGAATTCTGGCTCCAAGGCCTCCTCACACAGGCTAGAGAAGCGCTCTATCACTAAGCCACATCCCCTGCCTGAGGCGATGTTCTAAACCACTATGCTGGAGTACTACATATCTCCTTTTAGGACTTCTCTATCAAGAAAGAAAGGAGGAAAACATGAGGAAAGCTGGGAAATATACAGAATACCAAAAGCCCACAAACTAGCTTATGAAGTTAAAAAAATTGGTTTTTTTTTGGTGGCACTGGCGATCAAATCCAGGGCCTCATGCATGCTAGGCAGGTGTTTTACTAAAAAGGTATGGTTTATGGGCTGGGTCCCAGCTCATTTTTAAAGTGAAATGATGAAGTAATTCAAATGAATTATAGAAATTCTCATGAGGAAATAAGGGGAAAATGGAGAATTATTTTGCTGTGGGACTAAAATGTAAAATTATAATCTTTATTTGTAGTTTATAAATTTACCCAGCATCCTCAAGTCTCAAAATACTGTTTTTCTCTATTCGGTTAACTCTTTCAATTAGAAATTGTCATCACTAACTTTGTATGAATATGAGGAATCTAGAAAAGTAGTTATCTAAGAATATTAAAAGGTCCTAAGTAACAGTCCTGAAACAGTGTTGAGTCCCAATGCCTATGTGATCTGTTTATTGATAACATTAAAAACAACAAATACTCTTCTTTTGAGCATAAAAATACCTTATTTCCCGCAATTATCCAAGAAGGCCAAAAGTGATTTATTGTTTGGTTCTTACATGACATTATATTACTATTCAGATGGACATGTGGTGGAGTAAGTATTTTTTGTCTGTGTGTTACTGGGGATTGAACTGAGGGCCTTGCACATGCTAGGAAAACACTTTGCCACTGAGCTACACCCTCAGCCCTATTTCAGTTTTTAGTTTTAAGACAGGATCTCACTAAGTTGCCAAGGCTGGCCTTGAACATGTGAAACTTGGCTTCATCCTCCCAAATAGCTGGGATTAAATTCATGTAAATGGCTTAAATTCATGTGCCTGGTTTAAAACCAGTAATTTTAATAAATATTAAAAGTATGTAACTTTTTAGACAGTATTTTTTTGTTTTTAGACAGTATTTTTAAAGAAAAGGCAAATTCACAAAATACCTGCATATTTGAACTAAAAAGATAGCTTCTATAAGAAGAATCATACGTATATAAATCAATATTACCTCCAGATTCAACAGAATCCCCGGATCTGACCTTAACAGTAGTGACATCACGGTAAGGGCTGTCTTGGTCATCATCTTCAGTTTTTCCTGAAGACAAGTAAACAATGTACTGAGGTATAGTCTTTATTCTAATGGTTAAAAGTTTTGGATTAAAAAAAAAAACAAGTCAAAATTATAATGAAAGTTTTAAAAAAGTTATCAGATCTAGAATTGCTATTATACTATTTTGAATCACAAAGTTCTAAATCAGCTAAAATTGAGTTCATTTATTTGTTGTTTTCTGAGGCACATGATTATTTCCTGAACAAATATTCAGAGTAACACCTAAAAGACTGTATTTTGAGGCTTTAATATAGAGTCAAAAATGAACAGGTGAACATTAAGTAGTGAAAAATTTTTACTTTATGGGGAGAAAACTAAATACAGCTATGTAATTATATTCTGGTATGATTAGGGTATACAGATATGTGTGTTTATAAGTATGTATGAATATGGGTTAATGTATATATACACCCACATATAAATGTTTTGATACACAGAAGACTAATTGTAGATTATGCTAGTTTGAAAAGGAACTAAATTCTATACCTGCATTTTTCAAACACAGATTAGTTTTAAAAATTTGGAAAAGTGATTAAACAAAGGCCAGCACATGCTACAAATGGAAATATTAGCTTTGCTTAAAATTAACTCGGACAAAAAGATGCTTAAAATGTTCATAAGGGCTTCCATCAGTCATTCTATATGATTTTATCCTGTCTGTAACAGTTCGTGATTTTTTTTCTGAAGAAAAAGATACTTGTTGTTCTTAACTCGAATACCTAATCGAACTGCTTCTAATGTAAAGAAAAAGAATATAGTGCATGATATTTAAAAAGAAAGTACCTTCTTCAGAGAAATTGACCTTCTGTTGAACATTGGAGGCATCTAGAAGAGAAAAAGTGTATGTGTACATAATATCAAAAACTAACGTTAGGGAATAAATAACAGCAGCTAATTTAGGAAAATGAACATAAAGACACAACAAATGTTTCCTTCTGTTAAATCACTGAGAATCTATCATTTCCTTCCAACTGTATCAGAAATAACTTTGAACACAAACTAGAATCAGAAATAGTGTTTATTTTGCCTTCAGTCCTAAGTGTACTTACATGCTAAAAATATAACAAATATTCCAGTCCTTATAGGTTTATATATTCTCATTCTCCTATTTGCCAGATTGCCTATGCTCTCATGAAAAGCATCAAGCCAGCTGAACTAAAAAAACCAGTTTTTCTTTTGTTTTTTTTCCCCCATAGTGCTGGGGATTGAATTTGGGGTCCTGTGCATCCTAGGCCAGTGCATTCCAAACACTTTTTATGTTTTTATTTATTTTTGTGGTACTGGAGTTTGAAACGAGAGGTGCTCCATCACTGAGCTACATCTCCAGCCCTTTTACCACGTTTCCACTGGCTTGAACTACTATTATTTAGAATTTTATTCTAAAATTTATTTAACATAAGGTGCCTCAGATAGTTATAGCTAATGTGAGAATATTATCTTTAATATAAAGGAGTTTACTTCCTCATATTACATGGTCTCTAAAGGTAAAATTATGCTGCCTATTACAAGACCAACTGTGGTTTTTTTTTTCCCCAACTGTGGTATTTGCAAGTCTCTTTCTTTGTTTGCCATTCTTCAAAATTCAATTTGAATGTCGCTTCAAACTTGTAAAGTCTCTTGCACCTAAGTAGGGCACTTCTCTAGGATCCTGTGTATATATATCAGTATTTTATTTTATTATTTTTGGTTTTTTGAGGCAGGGTCTCACTATGTAGTTCAGGCTGACCTGGGACTCACTATGTAGCCCAGGCTGGTCTTGAACTCATGGCAATCCTCCTGCCTCAGATTTCCAAGTGCTGGGATTATGGGTGTGTGCCACCACACCTGGCCTATATACCACTATTTTAGCATTTAAAAAATTTGTAGTGATTTTTAAACTTGTTTTTCTTTTTTCACTAAGAGGTACAGAAAAAATCATGGCTCTTTATGGATCTAGTATTTATGGATCAATCATTGGCACATAGAAGGTGGCTGAAATGTTCAATGAATATGTTTTATGAACACAGAATAAAACTTTTTTATTCTTATACCACAATAAATAACATTACTTAGCAGCTGAAGGAAAATAGTACGAAATTAGTTTTTAATAATTCCATTTCATGTAAGATTTTAAAGTTTGCTCTATTTATATCACTTTCTTTTATTTTTCAGCTTCTTTCATTATGAACTTGGTTGCTACATAAAGTTAAAGCATTAAAGTTATATACACTTAAAAAGGTATTATTTTCTATGCTCATGCAGGAGCTGAGAAATTGAACTCCTATGTGGAGCAAAAATATCCTTAATATCATTAAGCTATTTTATAAAGGTTGTAGCTTCAATGAATAAACAAATGGTAATAATTATGACATGGTTTTAATGTGCTGTTTTCTACCGACCTCAATGGATTAAGAATAGCTTTCAGAAATTCTACATCTTTTTTAGTGGAAACTAACCATTAACTGTACCACTTTCTGCTCATTTTCTTTTGCTTGGCCATGGTCTTTAAGGAACTACAAAGATTCAGGTATATCTCAGCCTGTAAGACCCATAAGTGTCCCTAGATATTTTGAAAGGCTACCAAAGCAGCCACACTTCTACTATACAGAGATTTATGACATATCCTTGGTGCGAAGACTACAGGGTACTCAACAAAATATAAACTTTGCTTACTCTGTGTTTTTATCTGGGGACAAAACCAAAAATATCACCAAATGACACTGAATGCTTTCTCAAAAGAAGATTAGATGGAATACAAGAGTCATTGTCTTCTTTCTTCATGTGTTGTCAGTTAAATCTAATAGGGAGTGTTGCAATAAAAATACATCCAGGAATAAAGAACAAAAAAAAATATCCAGGGAAGTATGAAATACTGAATTTACTCTTAAACAAACAAATGACAATTTGGGTGACTTATTTTGTTCCTGCCATCAATATAAATAATGGGTTGGCAAACTTTTTTTTCTTTTTCCCCCATAAAAGGACATATAATAAATAGTTCAGGTTTTGTGAGTTATTTAAGGTCTCTGTCAAATGTGTCTTTCTTTCAAAAATGTAAAAATTCTTTCTTAGTTTGTGAGCCACACAAAAACATATCATGCGACAGATTTTATGTAAAGGTTGTAGCTTGCTGGTACCTAGGATTGATACCTCTGAAACTGTTCAATACCATCTTCTGAGAACCTAAGAGTGGGGCAGCAGGAAGGAGATACACAAGTATCCATGCTCCACAAATAGCCATGGCATATAATCCTAGGTGTACTAACATTACTATAAAAGGAAGCAAAGGGTGCCATTCTTTGTATTGATCTACAGAAAATTACTTCAAATTGGAAAGCACTTTCTTTAAAAGTTAAATTTTTATTATAAAATACTTATGATTTCTAAATATAGCATACAAAGTAAGAGTGTTAGGTTATTTCAGCTCAAAATTCTCTCCCAATTAAGGGTCTATGGCTTAAAAAAATTTTTAGAAGTTTTTAAATAGACTACTTGAGGAACTATGTAAGTAAAAGTATAGTACATAGGATAAGCAGCATTATGCAAGAATCATTTTCAGTGCCCAGATGCTAGAAAACCTAAAGTCTCTAAAAATCAGCCTGTACTTAAAAATGAATATAGCACACTTACAAAGAAAAATGAAGTTTTCCTTTTTGCCTTAAAATGTAAAATTAAGTGTAGCCTCATTTAGTGTAGGTTCACTTAAAATTAACAGTTCATGTCACCTTGTGTCTTACTCCAAGGTGAACACTGAAAGCAATTTAAACTAGTTTAACAAGTATGGGAAAGAACACTGAATTTTTAATTTAAAAAATCCCAAATTCGTTTTCTAAATCAAGGGAAAAACTCTAACTGGTAAGCTGATATCTCCTTTCTTTAGATAGTACGAATCTAACAAAGGCCAGTAAAAACTACAATTTGTTATTTCATGTTCTTATATGAATTTAAATGATAGTATAAGACAATTTCTGACTGGATAAAAATAGGCTATTAAGGTAGATCACTGTTATCAGTACAGTGTCCCAGAAGTTGAGCTAATGAACAGAATTAGAGATAAACAAACCTAATTCTTTCATTTTAGTATTTTCATTTGTTCTGTATGTATCTGCAAGAAAGATAGAAAGGAAATGATTAGAGCTGAAGAGGAAATGCACCATATGCTTCTTTACCACAAGTTTAAAACCTCAACAGATCTTTATTGTTTTAATATTTGGAAGGACAGTCAACTATTATTAAAAAAAAAAAAAAGTTCTTCCTTAAAGGGAGTGATTGAAAAGTAAAAGAAACCTAAAGTCAAGATACATAAGTTTCCATTTTAGTTCCAAGACAGAGCATCCTTAAGGGCCAATAAACACAGAAAATGAAGTACAAGTAGATTGTGTGGAGTGACTTTGCTACTTTTGTTTCTTAGTTGTAGAATCAATTTAAAGGCCATAATTTTTAAAGGTTTAGTCAAAAAGAAATGTAATTTAGACAGGGAAATTTTATAGATTCAGTCTTGCTACAAAGCCTGAATCTGGAATTTTTTATCAGCAGTATACTGTGAAGAAAAAAGAAGTCTATGATCTTAGTTTAAAAGCATCATGTGAGTAGAAAGCAACCAAAGGAATATAAAAGAAAGAACTTTTCAAAGAGAATGGGAAGTTCTTTAAAAACTGATATGGAAAGATTTCTCAATATATATGAAAACTGAAAACAAGAAGGTACAGAAAAAAATATTTATTATGCCAAAATTTCTGTTTAAAAAGGGAGAAAAAGGTAATTTATACATGAGTTTTCTTTTTTTTCTTTTTTTTTTTTGTGGTGCCGGGGATCGAACTCAGGCCCTTGTGCTTGCAAGGCAAGCACTCTAATCACTGAGCTAAATCCCCAGCCCTATACATGAGTTTTCTTAACTCTCCAAAAATATCTCTGGAAAGATACTTAAGAAATTGACACTGGTTGTTTCTGATGAAGAGACTGAATGGCCAAATGACTGGATACAGCGAGACTTTTCACTGTACATCTATAGTAACATTTGCGTTTTGAACCATATGGGTATATATACTACTCTATTTAAAAATCAAATCATATTTATAAGAACAGTTAAACTAACCGACAAAATAATCTCTTACCAGATCTTGTGCTTCTCAGAGGGGGTCTACGTAGGCTAATTACAGGATCTTCAGTGGCCACTGACACAGGAAAACCTTAAAAAAAAAAGTACTAGATTTGTTGTAAATTATCCCTTTATTTAATCAAATCAACAAAGGCTTATAGAGCTTTTCATTATGCTACAGAACTAAAGACAAATTTTCTCTAAGTAAATAACCTCTTGTGAACTAGTGACAATAATGAAGTAGAAATAAGCTTCCTACCATATAAATTGAAGGTCTTGGAGAAATTTGCAATTGTTTTCAGTAGACCACACTGTATAAAAGGAAAGGAATACTGAACAAAATTCTTCTAAACTGCTCAAACAACAACCAAAATCTGTACTACAGTACTGACTCAAGAAAACGTCAATGTTAGCCACAGTCTATTGTAGACTGCCTATGGATTCCATGATGCAGGGCTTATGGGGAAGTCAATTTCATTAAATAATATGCTAGTTTTAGTCTAGAAAATCAGAGTCTCATACAACATAAAACGCAAAATATATCTTAATTTGGATTCTATTATGTTTTGTTTCCATCATCTCTGTAGAAAAAGTTATCTCAGTTGTTAGCATTTTACTCATCAGGTATTCAGAAGTTACATAAATAAGTTTAAAAATAAATCTTCTACATGTGTCGATAACAGTAAATTTACTTACCATTAGTCCTAGTATTATAACTACCTTTTTTCTCTGTATTCTCAACTTTTGCAGGTTTAATTAAAGCCTAAAACTGAAAGTCTGGTTTTGTTTGCTTTTTGCTGAGCTATATGAATATATATATACACACACACATCAATGACTACTTTAGTTGCCATATTTGATTTAAGGTACTCTAAAGAGTCAGAGTACCAGAGAGAGGTACAAGAGAGTAAAGCTGCTGGCATCCCTCACTTGTTACCACTGCAGCCAGCATCAAGCATGAGAACTGGCACAGGGCAGGTGCTCAAAAAATACTTTCTGACTCCGCATCTCTAAAGTTCCATGAGAAGGAGAAGGGGACAGCTTCATTATCTGCATATTTTATTGTAGACAATGTGATTTCACATGTACTATCTCATTTCTCTGAGGCTCTATAAATTATATATGAGCAAAACCACGCAGGTGCAGTGCAACCCTGAGGCTCAAGGTGGGTGGTAACTTGACCAAGACCCAGTGCCTTCCATGCTGTGCAGCCACATGCTCATGAGGAGTCGTTAAACATAGGTCTCATTTAAATTAAAAAAGCAAAATACAAAAAAAACTTGCTCAATATATTCTAATATACAATAGTTTTACAGTGGTCTAGAGTCAGATACTCAAGTCTACATGGTAACAATTAACTCCAACTTTTCTTCTTTTGCAGTATTAAGGACTGAAACTAGGGTCTTTCCCCTGAGCTACATCCCCAGCCCTTTTTTTATTTTGAGAGTGTCTTGCTAAGTCACTAAATTTCCCAGGCTGAGCTCAAACTTTTGATCCTCCTGCTTCAATCTCTTGCCTTTGATTACAGGCATTTTCACCATTTAGTCTAAATTTAAGAATTGACATATTTCTCCGTTTCTAGGACATACAACTAAATTTGTAAATAAACTCAAAGATTATGATTTCTTTCCAAATAGCCTGGAAAATCTGATTATAGCTCTCATTACTCACAGTGTTTTTCTAAAATAGTTTATAATGTCAACACAATAGCTGGGTATGGTAGTGCATGCTTGTAATCCCAGCACTCAGGGGGCTGAGGCAGGAGGATTGTTGGAAATTCAAGGCCAACCTGGGCTACATAGTGAGTTCAAGGCCAGCCTGAACTACACAGCAAAACCCTGTCACAGAAAAACAAAAAATTTCAAAAAATATTAACACAGTAACATAGGGCATCCAAGGAATTAAGCATTAAGGTGTGTTTATTTGAAAGTAAACCAGAACTAGACACACTATATTCTAAATTGAGAATAGAATAGTTCAAATAATAATCTCATTAGAAGGAACAGATAAATAAATCAGTTCCTGGACAATAAAATCCATGAATAGCTGGGCATAGTGGCATACATACACCTGTAATTCCAGTATATTTGAGGCTGAGGCAGGAAGAACACAAGTTCAAGGCCAAGCTAGGCTATGCGGCAGCATTACTCTGTCTCAAAAAACCAAAACCAAACTAAATATAAACAAAACAAAAAACTCTGGGGGTAATCAGCTTCAATAGTTCCAATCTTTGTGGGGGGGTGCTGGGAATGGAACTCTGGGCCTTGTACTTGCTAGGCAAGCGTTCTACCACTGAGCTATATTCCCAAATCCCCAATCATCTACTTTTGAGGGACTTTCCCAATATGAAGAAAAGAAAAATAACTGGAAAAGCCAAAGCATTAAAAACTAAATTGAAAAAAAAAAAAAACAAAAAAACTAAATTGAACTTAATCCTTTCTCAGGTTTTCAAAGTATTTTTAAATTTTAAAAACTTAAGCAAACTGTTAAATGTACTGTATTTCTATATTACATGGATTCTAAGACTTTTTTTTAAACACTTTACTATCTTTGAAATTGGGAGGCATCATACAATCTATGGTATATTACAATAAATTACCAGAAAATAGGAAGAAACTTTTTCTTCTAGGTGGCATATAAAACAATAATGGCGTATCTTACAAACAATGGCATCTTGGATTTGATGAAACAATATTAAAATGACAAGATAATACTGTGTGAAGATTTTACTATACAGAAATTTTTAAATAAAGGGCAATGGGACATAATCATTTAACACTTAACTTTACCAACCAGCTAATCACTACATGGGACAGAAATAGCGAGGTTCTTTGGGAAAACGAAAGGATTTTGGAGAAGACAAAACTGAGTCTGAATTTTTGCTCAGTCATGTATCATGTGATCTTAAAGAATCTTAGATGTTCTGAGCTCCACTTTTCTCATCAATAAAATGGGTACACCATTTATCCTGGAAGGTTATAAGGATCAACACATACAAAGTGGCTGGTACTTTTGAGTGCAGATTCAAGGGTCCAAATTTGTCTTTTTTTGACACATATCAACACTGCTTAATTCAATGAACAACAAAAACACTGAATGAGGTATGACTTGGGGTCCTTGATGAATCTTTGATCAATCTGTATTTTAAAAAATTGGTAGATAAACTAGGGGTGGTAGTGCACACGTGTAATCCCAGCACTCTGGGAGGGTGAGGCCAGAGGACTCCAAGTTGAGATCAGCCTGCATAATTTAGCAACTTGGTGAGTTCCTGTGTCAAAGTAAAAAAGGACTGGGGATGTAGCTCACTGCAAGGACCCTGGTTTCAATCCTTAGTGGCAGATGGAAGAAAACCAAAAACTGAGTTAGTCTTACCTGGAGCTTCTTGTGTTCTGACAGTACTCTTTGAAACTGTTTGGTTTGTAACAGTTTGAGAAGATGGTTCATCCTCTAAAGAAGAGATATGACAAGAATTAAAATTCAGGCTACAGTATATGACCTGGGAGATCACAGCACAGATTATGCACACTTAGCAGAAATACATAAGCAAAAAATGCAGATGATTCATTTCTTTAGAAATGTGTGATTAAGTTCACCAAACCTTAGAAATTCAACTCCTCCTAAAACAGTGTAAGCAATTGACCAAATACAAAAATATTCAACCTTATTGCTTTACAACAAAAACATATGTAGTCAAAAGATGGGCTTGAGTATCAAAAATGATGTGGAAGAGAACAGTTGGAAGATTTACTAAAATAGATTTCTTACTTAAAAAAAAATCCTATGTAACCGCACAAGGCTGTGGGAGAGTCAATACAAAGTAACATATTTATATTGCCTCTACTAGTTTCCCAGAATTAACACAGATACTTAAATTAGTAGGAAGGACATCTTCAAGGTTTGTCAATTTAGAGACAAAACTAACATATTCTATGGGCTAAACTGTTTTGTTACATGCAAAAGTAACCTACCTTTAACAAAAGGTTTGCAAAATCTAGTCTTCACATGCACCAGCACTTTTAAGTGTGAACAGGTGAACTTGCAGCCTACTACTATAAGTTGAAAATTCAGACACAGGTACATCAACTAGAATTAACTATGTATCCCATTGTGAACTCAAATGCTCTGATTTTTCCCCCATAGGCAGGTGCCTTACATAAGGCTAATATGAAACTTCATTTGTGACTCAGTGTTAGATGGGGGGGTGTGTGTGCGTGTGGATGGCATTAAGGAAACTGACTCACCTGGGACTCACATGAAATTTGTACACCCACACTATGTGACTTTTGGTTCATTTACAGGAAAATGTCCTAATTAATCAAGTCTTTTTCTTTTTTGGTTTTTGAGACAGGGTCTTGTTATGTGTTCTAGGATGGCCTTGAACTCACTATGTAGCCCAGGCTGGCCTCGAACTCACGGCGATCCTCCCGCCTCAACCTCTGGAGTGCTGGGATTACAGGTGTGTACCACCACACCCAGCAACAGTCTTGTTTTGTCAAGTGGTTACAGTGAGGTCTTCCAACAGGAATTTATGGCAGCGACCACCACACTTGTGAAGAAGGATCCGCTTACTCTTAGTCGACATCGGGGTTCAGAAAACTTGAGTTACTCCATTCTGGTGTAAGAATTTGGAGTAAAGACTCAATTCCCTAACTCCGCCACTCTATCCCTCGAAATTCCCACTCAAAAGATTTCTCCTTCCTCACCCTACCTGGGCAGGGAAGGAAAAGACTGGAAGGCTGGATAGAATCATGATCCTCAGCTTTGGGGGCTTCTGGCCTCCGAGAGTCAAAGAGGGAAATGGAAGCGGCTTTGATACAAAAACATCTGCAGAGGGAACGGAAATGAAACCGAGACCGCAGTCGTTTAGTCCCTACCACCGCCTAACCCGCCGTTCCCTGGTGAAAGCCTGCAGAAAGAGGCGACCCAGACTCCCCTCAATTCGCGCCCAAAGTTGGGCAGCGCTCGGCGGCTCTGCCCGGTCGCTCCCCAAGACCATCTTGACCCTCCTCCCTCCTCGGGTCCGCGCCTCCTCTCCGCCTGCGGGTCGGGGGGACCCCACGCGGGGGCGCACCGCCGGCGGGGTCTTAGGAGCCGCGGCGGCCGCTCTGCGGCGCGCACCACGCCGCGTGCACCCGCCTGCCCGTCTGCCCGCTGCGCGCGCTGCCTCCCTCACGGCTGAGACTGTTACCTCCGCGGTCCTCACCTTCAGAGGACAGAGAGTCCCGTAACCCTCTCCTGGTCGTACCCGGCGACTGCTGTGAGTGCTGCTGCAGAAGGCCGCCCGACCTTCGGGTCTTCATCTCCTCGGCTTCCTGGGGCCGGGGCTGTCTCCGCTGCCGAGACCGAAGGTAGTAGGCGCTTTCTCTGGCTTCCTCTTTCGCAGAATCCGGCCGGAACTCTTCCCGCGGGGTTCGTCTTCCCACCGGGGACCTTTCTGTGGCTATCCGGGGTTCCAAGTCGCCGTACACTTCTGGCGGTCCCTCCGAGAACCTCACTTCCCGCCGGCCGTGCCGTGACAGAGGAGTTCCGTACGCGAGCGCGTCCACGCCGCCGCCATCTTGAGAAGCCCGGCGGAGCCGTCCCTCCCGAAGGGGGGCCCTGGCAGTGACGTACATCCCCCATCGTTCCCCCACCGGCTCCGCCCGCCGCCCCTCGCCCGCCATAGTTGTTGACGTAGCTGTAGCGAATCCTGAAGATGACTTTGCGGTCCCGGGGTTTTCTTGCTGCTGGTGTCGAGGGCGTCTCGGGGGTGTTGGGCGGTGTTCGCAGTAGTCAGGGAGGCAGCTGAGAGTCTCCCGGGCCGCCACCTGCGTCGTCGCTGCTGTGCCGCAAACCTGCCTCCGGGCCCATGGTGTGTCTGAGGGCTGTGGGAGAGGCTGTGCCCGAGCTGGGTCAGCTGCTCTGGGTCACTCCCGCCTCCTGGCTGGAGGCACCAAAGAGGAGGAGAAGGGGGAGGAGGACAGCAGTGCCCTCGGCCTTGAGGGAGGGCTGGGTGGGGGCTGCGGAGTGGTGGCGGGGCACGGTGTGTGTGCGACGTCCCCTGCTCCGGGCGACTGTTGCCGGCGCGCAGGAGACTCCCGCAGGCCCCCAGTGCCCGGCGTCCTGGAGCGGACGGGGGAAGAGGGCGGAGAACTCTGAGTTGGGCTTTTCCACGCCGGCTGTTGCGCAGTTTTCTCTGCACACTTTTTTATCGACTGCTGGCTTGGCCATGCCTTTCCGCTAGCCCTGGCAGGAGTGAAGATCAGGGAGAAATTTTTCAATCTGTCGTCTTTTCGTTGGGCAAATTGTAGTTTCAGGCTCGTTCGGAAGGTTGGCCTGTTGTAAATTTCATATCACCTGTTGAAGTTGTCCAAAATCCTATCTACAGTCATGCTTGTTGGATAGATTTTCCATTTGTCAATTGTAGCCATAACAACCTTATCACACAAAAATTCTATTCCAGCCGCACTGTGAGGCAGATAGCATTGTTGCTGCGTTACGCACAGTGAGAATGAAGCATATAGTTTGGTTAAAGGCAGCGCTGTAATTGAAAGTTGAGATCTATTATTTTTACTTTGATTTTGGGCATGGCAATATTACTGCGTTTGACTTAGGGTTCCTGCTTTGAGTTTACGAGTAAGAAAGCGTAATTAAAAACCGTTTCAGCTTCGTATACTGTATTTACAGATGGGGATAATCTACAATTACCTGACCACATTTAGACAAATAGGGAAGGTCTGTTGGTGCAAAATCTGAATTATTTGAAAGACAGCTTAATGTTACCTTCAATTATACCACTTCTTCGGGAACTTTCTGAAACTGATTTAAATAGGCTTAAAAGTTGTGATCTGGATAACGGTGATTCTGGAGAAACAAAGTGTTTGCTGTTTAAACTATATTAATCAATTTAAAATGTTTTTGATTTCATTTTTTACTCAAACTTAACACAAATTTTAAATTTTTATGTTTTCACCAGTAGATAAGTTTGACCACTGACAGAAGGAATTACATGAATTAAGTAGGTTTTAACCCATTTGGAGCTTAGTTAAACCTTATTTGCTGTATACAATACAGCCAAAGATACTGGAAGAACAATCCGAGAGACTGCTACTCTTCTTCTTGTTCACTTTAACGGAAAAAGTGAAAAAAATATTCTTTGTTGTTAGCCGATATATTTGGAAAATTTGTGAGACTCTTCTACAAAATGTGGAAAAGTATTGATGCTTAATAATACATGACTTTTAATTACTTTCTTTTTAAGAAATGCTTTCTCTGTACAGTGGCTATTACAGTTCTCATTACCACATACTAGTAAAAGTTCTTTAATAGACATACAGTAATTATTAAAGAGTATAAATTTTTATACTATTAGTATACTAAGCTCATTATGAACATTAATACATATACTAAGGAGACTCTTTAAACATTTATCAGAGCTAGTGGCTATGTGGAAACTTGGATACTGGCTTGTAAAGTTTCAGTTTCAGGGAACTTAAGGAGACAAAAGGCTATACATATTCTGGGACAATTAGAAGGTGAGAGAGGTTCTATAGACTATTGAATAATCAGTATATATTATTTTTTACCTAAACTGCTTGCAAAGGCACAGCAATGGCTTTTCAAAGAAATGAATAAGAATATTAGATTCAAAAGCAGAAGACAAAGTGCCTTTAGGACTTAAGCATTAGCACGTGTATTTGCTTAGGATTTTTCCTCTTTTTGTCTAGGTTATAAAAATGCATAATCTCAGCTTGTCATAACTGCCTCTCACATCTAGCAATCTTGCAAATACCAAACTTGTATTACTAACAGTGAGTGAAAGTCATACTCTTGTCAAACCAGGTGTTCTTCTGTAGATGTTTTCCAAACCACAAGGGTGGCCCATAAGAAGTAACACTGCAGAGAGAGTAGACTCATAGCCGGTATTACAAAAGATTTGCCCGGCCACCAATGCTGAGAGTTACTTCATGAATTTAAGAAATGTTGAGGAATTCAGTGAATCAAAAGACGAGAAGCAATGGTTATAACAAAGAATACTAACAAAGATGGAGACAAATTTATTCTGAGGGAATTTGCTATATACCGTAGTACTATATTAGGAAAGTCAGATACACAAAAAATCTTGTATGTCAGATTAATAACTGGCATTAATCCACTTACCTAGATAGTAGAGCTAGGTGTAGCAATCCCGTGTTCTTCAAGTTGGGTTTTGAAAATAACAGCTATTTGTTTTTCTTTTTTCAGATATTTTCACTATGTAGTTTAGACTGGCTTTAAAATTTAAATTATCCTCTTCCCTCTTCTGGGATTATAGGCATGCACCACCACATCTAGTTTAATGCAGCTATTTTAAATGAAATTTATTTAAAAATAATTTTTGTGGAGGAGTTCTTTTAAGGCAAGCAGAAATCCAATTTAAAGAGAAAATATCAGTCACTTCATTGTATATAATAGTCACATTTCTGGTTGGATAGAGAAATAATTGGGATTGTGGCATAATAGGGGCAAAATTGTTAATTTTAGTAAGGAAAAGATTTAAAACAAATGAGGAAGTAAAGGCCCACCGGCTGCATTTATTCCCCATTCTCGCAAGTGATAGAAAAATATTTTAAAGGTAATACAAATGAAAATATATAGCTGGAAATGTTACACTGAAAACTCGGAAAGTGAATGGAATGTATTTTACTTACTGTCTTTTGGATTAGAAATTGCAGTTGGTTATTAAATAGAATCTGAGAGTTCCAAAATCCAGTAACTTCTATCAAAATAAGGATGATTTTAGGTGATGGCATCTAAAATCATGTTTTGTGATAAATCATTAATTCAATAAATATTTGAGCTTCTGTGTAGTAGGCATTACCCATCCTAGGTGCTGGGTATATAGCAGTGATCGAAATAAACCAAAAGATACAACCTTCTTGCCTTCTTGAAGTTTATTTTCTATGAGTGGAATCAGATAAGACAAAAATCAAAAGCAGTAAAATAATGAGTTGGTTAGAAGTATAGTGGAAACAGAATGAAGAAGGGAGATTTTACCCATGTTGTCTTGAACTGGTCTAGGTCAAGAACAGGAATTTTAAAGGTCATTAACTTTGCCCCTAACTAAATACATGTTCTTGGGTAAATTGCTTACCATCTCTCAATTTTCCCTTTTACTAAAATGACTGGATAAAATAATAGCTATTTTGATTCATTTACTATCATTTAGCAGGCACTACTTACAGGATCTCATTTACTCGCAACTACTTTACATGGTTATATGGCTTTGACATTTGACACATGAGTTATTAGGTTTTGATGAAGCGGCTACTTTGAGCACACTCCCCATGATGACAGTCTGGATTCGAAGTCATGTCTGCCTGGTGCTTCCGTTGTGTGGTACTACCTCTCACTGTGTTGGTTCAGTGGGTTTTTCAAATCTCTGAATTTCAGGTGGTTTTAAAGGCAGAATGGTCAGACGTCTTGCGGAAGTGTCTGCAGTTCTGTCAGATCAGCGAGAGAATCCAGGGCTGTCTGCAGTTTGGTCGCTAGTGCTTTAAGGCAGCTCTGGAGGAGGGCCTGGCCCTAGCCGGTCAGGGGTGTAAGAGCTGTGGGAGGAGAAGGCAGGAGGTGGAGAAGGAGGACTACCAGTCCCAGCATTCCGCCTGCCGGCGCCGGCGCCGGCGCCTCCCCTCCTTGTGGAGGTGGCTGTCACGTGGGTGGGGCCGGGCGACATTCTGCTGCTGCTGTGTAGGGGTGCATCCCGGTTTCCGAGCAGCAGGAACACCCGAGGCCGAAGGGCTCTCGTGATACTGACAGTTCCACGACTTAAAACCCCACTAGAATTTGTAAGTAGAAAATCCTGAATGTGCAATTTTCTCATGTTGTAGTATCTGAACTCGTGTTTTCTCCTTTCAAAAGGTCTTTCAGAGCCGATCCCTCCCCACCCCCACCGCTCTACGGCACGAACAGAAAACGAGGTGAGTTGAGGGTCTATTTTTGTTTGGAAGTGAAAGAAAGAGGACAGAATCATATAAACGTTAAACAGGTTAAAGTAGTGAATTTTTTTGGTTCGGACTTTAAGATGAGAAGAATTCCTTTAAGTTTCGAAACAAACAAACGGGAAATTTGACGGCTAATGCAGGTGGCAATTACTCCTTTTACCTCCATATCCAGCAAGATTTCAGTATTCATCATCTTAATGCTTAAGAGGTAGTAACTTTTTTTTTAGCCTTAGTGGTGCTAAAAAAAAAACAACAAAGTTTGACGTTTTAGACCCATAATTATCATTTTTTGATTACATGTTTGTGTATTCCAAATTATATTTCATACCTAATGAAAAAATTCACTCATTTCCTCATTTGAACAAAGTCTATAGTAGTGCTCTGAACTGTAGTTCATCAGTAGTGCTTAATCGTTGGACTTTATACTGTTAAACATATCTGAAGATGAGATACAGTATTCTGGTTAAGCAGACCTTTTGTTTTACTTACCGTTAGGTTTTAAAACATTTATTTAGATTTGTAGGCGAGATCCTTTCCTTGTCTTTATTTTGTAAGAATTAAGACTGTGGCAGCTACTCATTTTATTAGTTTTATTTTTGTAAACACATTAGCTTGTAAATGACCAACAGCAGCTCCTTTAATGAAAAAAGGGAACTTCATGGTAGAAGAACTAAAAGTGTTCTTGGAATTCTTTGGATTAGACCAGTTTGAAAAATTAACATTTACTGTGAAAATTTTCTGAAGTTCTAAAACTTAAAGTGAGAGCCTCTCTCAAGTAATGTTGATTACGTTGAATGCAGAGTCCACAGCTTGATGACCATTTTTCTTGCAGGGTTATCACATTACCTTGAATGACTCATTTCAGCACTATTTTATCTAGTTTTCTTCCTAATGTAGAGATAATACTGGCTTGAGCTCGTCTATAATTAACAAAATAACTGGAATTCAGCTAATTTAAGAATTTTTGGGTATTTTACTAACGCACTGGATCTTGTATGTAGTTTATTTTTGAGTAAGGAGTCATTTTAAACTACTCTGTAGAAATTCACATTTCTTTCTAGTGCCCCTTGAATTTCCTAAATGAAATTTGCTCAGAGAAACCTTGTCTGCTGTATCATTTTGAGGTTGTACTCTAAACCACCTGTGGAAGCACATAATCTTGGAAGTGCTATAACCTCCAAAATTTTTAAAGAATGAAGAACTGGCAGATTTTGTTTTGCATCTAAGTGTTTTATTTTGCATCTGTTTATGAACCCCTCGCTAAACTGTCCTGTAAGAGACGATATGGTGATAATTTATCATAAGTTTCGCACAGAATATCAAGCATTTGGAAATAAGGGGTGTCCTCAACATTGGTTTGAAGTATAGAGTTTTGAGTCTAGGCCTGAATTCCTGTTGCCATTGTGTTGGCAGAAAGCTTCATAGCTCTGAGCCCATTTCCACATTAAAAAAGTGGAGACTCAGGGTTATTTGGAGTATTAAATGAGGTAGCTCAAGGACTCAAAATTTTTTAAGTAGAAATTGCAATTACTGATCTGGATACTTTGCTTTTTACTAATACCAAAGGAGGTATATTACATGATTTTGGTAATCAAAATAGGAAGAAAATTTACCTATAATTTCCCTACGATAACAGATCAAATTGTTTTTACTTTTTACATGTATTTCTTTAGCCTTTGCCTGTAAGTATACAGGAAATCAAATTTAATAAGTTGGTGATTAAGTCCTGAATATTTTAACTGCTGTGTATAAATATAGCTGCCTGGTTTTGCCTTTATTCTGATCTGTAGGAGAAAAAGCAGTAGAACTTTGCTTTAGTGCAGTTTCCACTTGGCTTTTCTCATCCCCCAAAATGAAACCTCTAGTTTTTATTTAATAGCTCAAGTAATAATAATCATCAGTTTTTGAGGACTTTTTTTGTGCCCCTACTTTTTTTGTGATTTCATTTAACCCTCAAAATGCCTCTGTCATCTAGGTAGTATTACTACATTTTGTGGCTAGGAGAACTAAAGGCATAGAGAGAATTCAAGTCAGAAGCATAAGTTACTCAGGCCTGCCGAGTCTGATTTAACAGAGAGCTATGCTAGGTTCTGTTTTTGTGGATTCGCTAGATGGATATTAATTCACATATAGGCAGGAAGTGATCCTGGAAGGATGACTTTTAGCTTCTTTTAATAAAAGTAATAGTTTCTCTGATATGAGAAACCATAAGTGTAAATAAGGACAAAGGGGTAGAATAGATATTATGTTTAAAAAAAAAAGAGAGAGAGAGTATTCAAAAGAGAGGAGAACTAGATAGGGAAAAGGGGGATAAAGAAGAAGGTTATAGAATAGTAAGATGAAAGGGGAAAAATGGTAAAGTGTAACTACACTTGTTGCAAATAGGGAAGGGTGGGTGAATGGAAGGGAGGGGAGGGGAAGAGGGGGGAAAACCAAGATATATCATGTACAGGTACAAAATAACCATGTTGATTATGATCATTATGTATACAATGTACCATTACATGTTCTTGGTAAAAATAAAAAATTAAAAAAAATTAAAAAAAAGTAATAGTGTTTGTAATTACTTGTATCAGCACATTTAAATATTTTAGTGCCTTAACAGATGATACCATTCACCTATGTTTATATTATAGCAATAAAAATGTTTCTACACAGGCACGTTTTTAGGACTAAATGTTCCTTTTTTAAAAAATTAGAGATAAAGTGAACATTGAAGTTCATAATAAAGAAAAACTAACTTTCCTTTCAAGAGGTATTCCTTAAAATCTTACACTTCATAGTGAGCACCGGAATCTGACAAACCTGTTAAAATACAAATTCCTTCAGGGGATCTTCAGAGATTCTGGTCTAGTGGATTCTGGGTTGTGGTCCAAGAATTTGCAGTTCTAACAATCCCCCAGGAGATGCCGATGAATCCCAGCTAATGAGTTTGGTAAGGTAAGGAAACAGTTACAGATATTAGCAGTAAACTAGGTATGGTGGTGCTTGCCTGTAGTCCCACCTACATGAAAGACTGAGGCAGGAGGATCATGGGTTTATGGGCATCCTGGACAACACAGTGAGACCTCATCTCAAAAAACAAACAACTCCATATCTCACTAGTGGTTATTGAACCGATTGTTGGCTGACAGTGACACCCAAATGCAGTGAGCTCTCAAATCTTGGTTTTCAAAGGGGCCAGTACTTTTTTGGAGAGGTGGTTGATTCCAGAGCTAGGGCAAAGAAAATACAAGATAAGCCTGGAACATGTCATGGGTCTTGAAATTAAGGAAGTATTCAGAAAAGTTTGGGGCTTGTTGAAAGAACAAGAGCCAACTTGAAACTCTTAATGGCCAAGTTTAAAACAATTTGAGCAACAAAATGAGTAATGATAGTATTGAATTTTAACCCATAAATATCCTGGGGTTCATACTAAGTAGTTGAACAAATGAATAAGTAGGGGAAAAGGGATACAGTAAAACCTTGGATTGTGAGTAACTTGTTTCACAAGTGTTTGTAAGACCAGCAAACATTTCTAATAAGTTTTAACTTGATAAATGAGCAGTATCTTGATCACAGTTGAGGCAGTGGTTCTCCCTCTTGCTGTGGGATTGTAAGTGATTGTCTCCCAACAGCAAGAGGTTATGGAGGCGATCACATCTGCAGGGGAGGAGGACAAAAGAGTGGAGAAATCCCTTACTTGAAATGAGATTAGGGAGATGTGTAAAATGTGGGAAACAGTATAAAATTTCATAGAATAGCACCACCCAGATAAGGTTGTAGCAGTGCTAGCAGTGAATCCATTGCTGTGTCACATTTCTGCGAAATCCTCAAAAGGAAGCAAAAACAAGTATTACTGGATAGGTTCCTTGTTAAAGGTGCACAAAAACAAAAAGATTCCACTGAACCAGTAAATAACAGTGATTCTGCTAGTGGTGAAATCACCCTACACAATAACTCCCCTCTCTCTTGTCTCCTTCACAGTCAGTCATGAAGGTCTTCAAAGGTAAGTCCAGGTTAGTTTGTTTATTTTTTTTTTATATTTTGTATTTTCTTTATTATTTTGCATTTTACTGTTTTTATATGAATTTTTTTGGTTGTGGAACACATCATCTGAGTTTGTATTATTTCTTACGGTAAATTTGCTTTGATATACAAGTGCTTTGGATTACAAGCATGTTTCTGGAATGAATTATGCTTGCAAAGTAAGGTTTTAGTATAATTCCTTCTTTCTTTTTGCTTTTTTTTTTTTTTGTGTGTGGTGCCGGGGACCGAACTCAGGCCCTTGTGCTTGCAAGGCAAGCACTCTAATCACTGAGCTAAATCCCCAGCCCCCTATAATTCCTTCTTAATGAAGAATTTCAATTAAGAAACATAAGAAGAAAGAGGAAATACAAAATCATCGTTAAGGAAATGGCACCATAGTTATTGCTGCAGACAGAATCTACCCGTGATGCTAATAGATGAAAGTTTGAGGAAATCAGGATATTTACATCATTTCAAAATATCTCTCCCAACATAATTATTAACTAGAAAGGAAAAATAGTAATGGTAATTTGACAGTGGAGATACCATGTAGGCCAAGTGGTTAAGGTTTATATCACAGAAGACATGAACATCATGAATGTTGTGGTATTATGTGGTGATTGGGGCACATCATTTCTATGGTGTTTATTATTTTTGTCAGAAATACATAACCACTTTATCTGTCAAATCATGGTAAAATATCACACAAACCGAAACTGAGGCACATTTCCCAAACTGGCCAGTATTCAAAGTATTAAAGTTAAGTAAAAACTAAAGAACTATTACATTGGATGCTAAGGAGAAATAACAGCTAAATGCAGTGTGGGATCTTGGATCAGACTCTGAAACAGAAAAAGGACATTAATGGAAAACTGGCATGGAAAATTGAACATGGCCTGTATTACTTCATTGTTTGACTTGTTAATTTTTTGGTCTTGATAATTTTAATTTATATAGATGCTGGATGCAGGATATGAGGGAACTGCACTATTTTTGCAAGTTTTCTGTAATTCTAAAATTCAAAATATGTAAAAAGTTTAATAAAAATGTGTTAACTTGAAGTACATACGAAACGATTAGGGAAATTAAACTGAAACTGAAAATCAGTTATGTAACCCACTGTTGGGAATCTCAGCAAATTCTTAGATCCTTTCTGCATTGCTATTGCTTTTCATGGTCAGCCTAAACCAGAGATGCAAGTCAAGGTAATGGTGGGGCGTGGGGATAGAAAGAAGGGTAAGTGGGTAAAGAAGACTTTCTGTACTCAAAAAATATATATAGTATCTAAACTGCTCCAGATACCTCCAGGCTCCAGGTATATAAACTGTAGAAACAGTTCCCAAGGAAGTAATCGGAGTAATTTAAGCTGCCATTTTCAAATTTCTTTTAAAAATTTGAAACAAATTATTAGGTAGTGAAAATATCGAGAAACGAGTGGAAAAATTATACTACTAGGGTGTTAGGGCTGTGGATTTGGTGCAGAGAAGAAGACAAGATTTACTTAGAACTTTAGCTTTAACCACAGACACAAATACAGTAACTAGTATAGAGTACCTAAGCTTGGTATCAGATCGGACTGTTGAAAGCAGCCTATTACCCTTAAAGCTTTGACTGTTAGTGTTTTAACCCACTTATGCTAAATATTGAAGTTTTTTGAATTTTTGCATTACATCATATCTAGAAAAATTAAAGGCACAAAAATTTGAAGAAAACATATTTCATTATATTCCGTTGTTATGGACATTCCAAAAATGGATCACTAGGCATTGAAGGGTTAAATTGAAACTCTACAAGGAATTTGAACCATGGACTTTCAGTCTGATAGGACAAAGTAGATAAATGAACTAGTAAGTTTCTAAACTTGTTGTTTTCTGTTATACTCCCACCACGCACTCCATAAGTGCACATGCATGCACACATCTGTTTTGTCAGTTCCTGGAGAAAGAACGTTCTGCAGCTGTTTTTTTTAACTTAGGATCATATTTTTGGCTTATTTACCCGATAGGACAGTGTGTGCTGAATAGTACCAAAGATTGTCATCCATATCCCTTTCTCTCAGTGATCTTAAGAGTTTTCAAAATTAAAACAGTTCTTCACAAAATAAATTGAAGACTTTTTTCAGGAGCCTTTGTTTTTATGTTTTCAACAAAGAATTAGATTATATGAATTAGGGAGTATTATTTTTTCATACTCCCTAATTTAGCGTCACTAAATTCATAGCCAATTATGAAATGTGAAGGAAGCTCTTAAGATTTTGCTTTGTCTATCAGATTTATCAGAGAAACTATTTCACACAAAAATAGATATTTTTGTGGTCATTGATTGGCCTTAGATTATATTACTCCATGGATAAAAATACTTAAAATAGGAATTCAAGAGAGATCAAAACTTTTTTTTTTTAAAAAACAGGATCTGACTAGGTAATTTAGGCTGGCCTTGAACTCACTGTATAGCCCAGACTGGCTTGGAACTCATGGTGCTCCTCCTGTCTCAGCCTTCTGAATTGTGGGCTTATAGGTGAGCACCACCATGTCCAGCTAAATATTAAATACCCTTTGATTTTTCTATATCATATGTGGAATTTGACTGAGGCTGTTTTAAGAGATCTATAGCAAGTAAAAGTCACCCTAATCCTGACTCAATTTGAAACTTACTATCCTACTACTAAAAAGAACAAGAGAATATTTTGGTCAAAAATTCGAGATTACTTACTAACATTTGTTAAGGAAATAGCAATGACTGAAGTAGAATTTTAGAGAAGGTAAATATTTAGTATGTATTCTGTGGTTAATCGATGAAAATTTCAGTGGATTAAAAGTACTATGTTTTCTTTGCTGTTGTGAAGTTTATTTTTTTCCCCTAAATTTTCTCCTAATAAAGTTTCAGGAAGAATCTTTCATTTACTTTAGTTCTTACACACAAAAAGCTGGTGTGTATTTTCTTTTGTGTGGCATTTGTGTTGTATAAAAGTTCTTTATAAGCTTTGGCTTTTTTTGCTCAGTGTTGAAAATACCGGTATACGACCAGCTTCTGTGGGCCTTCCTAAATGTCTTTATGATATCTCCAGGTGATCTTTCTTATATATCCATCTAAAAGTTCTGAACTTTCAACTATAGCACTGGTTCCAATCTGGATACTCTGGACATCTGGAAGTCCTAAAAGATTGTTAGGAGATTAGGGCAAGGGGAATGAGAGTTTGAGGACAGCCCAGGCTGCATAGGGAGACCTGGCCTCAAAAAAATACTGAAAGTTTCTTCCCCCTCTCTTCCTTCCTTCTTTCTTTCTCTTTTTTTCTTTTCTTTTCTTTTCTTTTCTTTTCTTTTCTTTTCTTTTCTTTTCTTTTCTTTTCTTTTTTTTTCTTTCTTTTCTTTTCTTTTCTTTTCTCTTGTTTGTTTCATTGAACCTAGGGCCTCACCCATTATAGGCAAGCTCTACTACTGAGCTACATCCTCAGCTCTTTATTTTTTGAGACAGGGTCTCATTAAGTTTCCCAGGCTGGCTTCCACGTAGCCATCCTCTTGGTTCTGCTTCAGCCTCCTGCAGTAGCTGGGGTTACAGCTACTGCACTGGGCTTGAAGTTCGTAAATGAAGACTAGTAACATTAATTTTTGCTCTATTAGAAATTGTGATTGGTAGATCTACATGTCTGATTAATAAAAATGATAAAATGAAATCACTGCTTGAACAACTTGCCAAAATGAGATTGAGGGGTGGTAACTGTAGAAATAAGTTACCCTTGATAGTGAAAGGACTAGGAACCACTTAATGTTTCTGAGCCATTTTAGACTCTTGTGGCAATCCATATATATATACTGTCTTTCTGGAAAAAACATGATAGTACAAACATGTAATTCCAGCTACGTGGGAGGCTGAGACAGGAGGATCATTAAATTTGAGGCCAAGCTTGGCAGCTTAGTTAGATCCTACCTCAAAATAAAATATTAAAAAAACGGGCTAGGGAATCTAGTGGTAGAGTGCTTATGTAGCATATGTGAGACCCTAGATTTGATGTCCCAGCACTGTTTAAAAAAAAAAGTACATAAGCATATACATTTTTTTTTTTGAGTGCTAGGGATCAAACTCAGGGCCTTGTGCTTGCTAGGTGGGCACTCCTTTTTGTGTGGGTGGAAAATTGTAAAGAGCGATTTCTCCCACTCCATTATATATTACAATTGAACATATTCTATACTTTTGCAAATAGCTTGTGGGAAAAAGAAGTTAGCTTTCTGTTTGTGAAGGGCAGTATCTCATGGTAGTTAAGAGTACAGGTTCTGGAACCAGTCTGTCTAGATTCAGTCTAGTTTCTTCTCAGTTACTTGATGTGGCATTGGAAAAGTTGCTTAAACCTCTGTTTTATAACTCTAGAATGGAGATAACACTCGGTGGATTATTACAAAGATAAAATTGTTAGCACATGTAAAGTATCTAGAACAGAAAGTGGTACTCCCTAAGTGTTAGCTATTGTTGAGTTGTATAATCTGTGTGTTGGTGAATACCTGGCCAGATGAGGCTCCCTGGGGCTGCATTTTGCTTAGAGGAATAGTATGTTTCCAATTTGTGCAAACGTCCCTACACCCAGATTCATTGCTTCATGGCGTATTCCAAGGTAAAGTTTTACATGCCAGCATTAGGTAGACCTCTATTACTTACTACTGTGGAAGAAATGGTGCTTACAGTTTTATGAGAAAAACAAAGCTCCGTGTCCTCCTTTAGAATCCCTCTTTATTCCAGGATATGACACCTACTATGCCTCTGAGCAGAGTATTTCCTGCTCTCTTGTCCATGATGTTATTTGATTTGGTTTTACTTATTAATCTCTTTCTCTGTCTTGTTGCTCTTTCTAGTTTACTCTATTAAAATTATAAAATATTTAGTAGAGGTGTTGCAGACTATTAGGATTTATAATACAGTGAACATTTTTATTCCTCCATCAAGTAAAAAAATTTTTTTTACTTTTATCTTTGAAATTCTTTGAATACCTTCCCAGATCCTGTCCTCTTCCTTCTTCTATCAAAGGTAATCATTATCCTGGGTTGATGCTTGTCTTTCTAACTTTGCTGAATATTTATTGCTAAACAACATAGCAATTTTATATGCTTTTGAATCGTGTAAATGAAAGTTTACATAAGAATGTGTTTTTTTCTTCTACTTTTTTTAAGCTCAGCATTCTTGAGTTTCATCTTTATATGTATGCTATTCCATTGTGTGGCAATAATGTATTCATCTGTTTTATAATTTGTGGACATTTTGGCTGTTATTTTGTGATTACACAGTACTACTGTATAGATTTGTATTCATTTTAAAAAATACATTTGTGTAAATTTCTCTAGGATATATGCCTAAAAGAAGGATTGCAGGAAGATACAGGAAATGCATGTTGCTGAGACGCAGGAAATGCACATCTTCTTACTTTACTGGACAGTGGCAAATTAAGTATAAAAGTGGCTGTACTCATTTGCACTCCTGTCTTCATAGAGTATATAGACTGAAGTTACTCTTTATTGCATTTGTTTGAGATATTTCCATAAAAAGACATATTTGAGTCATTTGTAGGGAAACAGGTAGATCTTGAGGCCATAATGTTAAGTAAAGTCATGCACAGAAAGTTAAATACCAAGTGGTTTCTCTTACATGAGAAAGCCAAACTACAAATAAAGGGTAAAAATGAAGGAGAATGCTAGGAAACAAAGATTCAGACTTTTTGGAGATGGGAAAGTGGATCAGGGGAAGTGGGGAGGGGGGGAGGGTGATTATTGAAAGTGATCAAATATGATACATATGCACCAAGTCTCAAAAATGCATATAATGATTATGTATCACAAACATGTACTGTGCTAATATTTACTGAGTACTTAGTAGAGAAAAAAGTCCGTTCTTAGCAATTATGAACAGTAATTAAAATATATAAGGTAGTAAAATGATGCAAATTTTATGGGAGAAACAAAGCAAGGAGTGGTATTTCATTACCCTTAGAGCCCTGTGACCGTTTAGGTCTTTGCTTCATGTGGTTGTTGACGTGAACAGAGATACAAGTTTGAGATTGCTCCTGGTGCTTTCAAGCAAAAAATGGCAGGAAAGCTTTGAATGTTGTTGGGGGTTGCAAGATTGGGAATCTTTCTAGGAGCATTTCCAGAGTCCTTCTCTTCACTTCTACTTAATTCAGTGGTGATAAAGCTGAAGAATAAATTGAGAAGTCTGGTAATAGGTGCACTTGGAGATCTAGAGACCCCTTTTGACCCTAGCTATATTGGTTTGAAGGAGGAAGAGAGGCTTGTTTAAAACACGAAATAGTGGAGTTCTCTTGTTTCAGGAATACTTGGAGCTGTGGTGCTTACTTGCCTTTTAAGGTTGAAGATAGGAAGGTTGGGTTGAGCCCTTAGAGCTTTAGAACTTTTTTTGACTCTTGCAAGTGAACATGTGGAGTTCTGGGGACTTGTTGGTTTTGCCTGGAGTGTCACATTTGTTAACCACTTAACAGTTTACCCCAAGCATCACTCAGGCCGGGTCACTCATTGTTTATCTACTGAGTATCCAAGGCGTTGGTCAGGCAGGTGTCATTTCAGCCAGTTGATTCTCGTATTGAATAAATTTGATAGAATTGTCGTTTTTATTTTTCCTGAATCTTATAAAAATTAATGAAAAAATATGCAACTTTTGGTCATCCTGTATTTAAATAATTGGATTGGTAAGTGGTTAGTTTTGCCAGTGCAGTAGATGGGAAAACGGTTTCTTGTTATGGTTTTAATTGAGTTTCCCTGATTTACTCTAAAAGTCCAAAATTATCTTTTAAATGACAGGCTTAGTCTTGTAACTTTATTTCTATCACTTATATTTACTGAGCTCCACAATTGGAGGAATTTTATTCACTGTCTGTGTGTGCCGTAACTAGACCCAAGATTTAATCCAGCAACTGAAATTTTATGCTGCTGAAACTCTGGTCAGCAGAGCTGCAGGGAAATCTATTATTTTGTACCTTGTCACCATCAAGTAAGCCCTTGAGTCAGCAACCATACCTTTTGTTCACCCTAAGGAGCTGAATTGGTGGCCCTCACCCATACATTGTTACCTAACATCAAAAAATACATTTATATACCTACATTGACTCTCTTTGACCTTCTTAGTAGGTCCCATCAAAATATGGGCCCCTTTTCCTAGCTCTGTCAGTCTCTTCAGTTGCATTTGCAGCTTGCCATTTTAAAATCAAGAATCACAGCAATTCTTGAGAGTGTAAGGAAAATGCTTTGGCCGACTACAAGTAGGACTATCACTCCTGCTTTTCAGGCCCATTCTTTAGATAGTGCAACCACCAAAACCTCCCCAGTGGCCTTTATTCTCACATGATTGGGCCTCAATTTACAGAAGGAACACTGGAGAAAGCCAGAGTATATATTTTAATTGGATTATCTGTAGTACACCCTAGGTAGCCATCTAGTTGATCCCTATTTCTTATTCTGCCACTTGCTTACATGTCACATTCAGTGTTGTAAGAAGGTACAGAGATGATAGTGTCTGCCAGTTGCACCTGGTGGACTGCATTTTCTAAGCTAACTCAAGTCTGTTCGGCTCAACGCCTTACTCGCCTTCTCGTATGACAGTGTTCATCTACCTAGAAGATAATGTGGGCAATGAGACCTACACCACTGTTTTCTTTGTCAGCTTTCAAAAGTGTTTTATCCAACTTCCTACTAAGAATGTTATCTAATCCAGTGGTACCTTGCTTCACGGATTCAATTCTCTACATGATTCTAGTCACAAACCAAACTGGACAAGAACTGAATCAGATTTCCTGATCAGGTCAACATTGAACCTAATCATTGAGTTTGATTTGGTTCAAGCATTGTGGAAAGAATCAAGTTGGTGAACCTAGGTACCACTGTAATTTTGCAAGCTTTTTCCTGGCTGGATTGAAGTCTGGCATTGACAGGCTATCATTGTTAATGTGATCACATATATTATAGAAATATCATATGTGGCACCCCTTTTACAGAAGATCTCAAGGTTTACCAGGTTAAACATGATTATACAGACTTTATTATACCCTAAGTGCAAAAGGAGTATAAAAAAAGCCCCTAAAAAATTAGGTCAGTCCTAGTGTAAATCTTGAATCATCCAAAACCCTTCTTACTGCCTGTATGAGTATAAGAATAGCTTCCAGCAGATAAAGCAGTTTGAACATATATTAAATTATCGTGGGGAAACCCATGAGTCAGTTCTTATCCACCTTGACTGACCCAAATAATTTCTAAATGCATGTTACTAATAATATTGTGAGCAACTGCAAAGCCCATATGAGTCGTCTGAAGTTTTATCATTTACAGGTATGTGACGCATTCCCAGATCCTCCAGCCAACTCAACATCAGCTACTTCTCTGTGACTGGGTCCAGATTAAGGTCCTTCCAAGACAGACTTCATTGGATCCACGTTCAAGAGGACTGCCAGGGTTTCCTGAGCCCCCCACATCGCTGTAAAGTGCCAAGGCCTTAAGACTTGGTTACGTGTATTACAACAGCAAGAGTGCCAGCGCCAGGAAAAGACTCATTGGACCTGTCAGCTTCTCTATATCACCAAGTGTAATAACCTTACCAACAAAGTAGAATAAGCCAAGTGCTTCTGTGTGGCACCACCAACAGCTGATAAAGCCCAAGAAAAAAATAACTTACTTAGAGTAGAGCCCTATCTTTTGGGAGAAGCTGAGATTTGAAAGAGCTGTTCTGAAATCTCTGCTGCTAGTAAGTGACGGGTAACGTCATAGACTTTATTGGTCCTTAAGTTCAGAGACTGTTGGGACTGAGTTAAAGATAGCCAATGAAATCTTGAGGAATTACACTGAGGCGCAAGTGAATTTAACCCTCTTCAAGTAATGTTTGTTGAACTGAGAAGTTGCTAAACCAAACCTATAACTGGACTGGTTATTTGCGTGTCTTTTCTTTCCTTTTTGCCTCTTGGTGTTACATTGCTCTCTGTATTGTCTAAGTCCAGATGTTCTCAGACAATTCACATTGTCCTGATTGTGGACAACAGTGGTTTCCTAGTTTAGAACTAGGCCACTGGTTGTACCAAACTGAGCTTGTTGAAAATGAATGTTACCAAGTCTTTTTAGACCGTATTAATAGAGCTGATTATTGCCCTGAATGTTATCCTGATAATCCTGCTAATAGAAGCCTTGTTCTTCCTTGGTCTTTCCCACTTGAGTGGGCTCCCCAAAATCTGACCAGATGGACGTTTGAAAAAGCTTGCCATCCTTTTCTTCTGGGTCCTCCGCTGGTTAGAAAAAGGATACATGACTCCAGAGTAGCTGGTTTTAATCCTGCATTACAGTTAATCTTGACCAGAACAGACAAAACTTTGAACAAAAAACTTGGCCAAAACAAATAACTTCTATAATGGTCAAAATCATGGCGACTCTAGAGAGTTTTATTCTAGTACTCTATGGAAGATGCAAAAATAACTTATTTCTCCTTTCCTTTTTTATTTGTGGTGCTGGGGATCAAAGGTGGGGCCTTACACATGCTAGTAGGCATGCACTGTACCACTGAGCTTGCCCTCAGCCTTTATTTTTAAATCTAATCCAATTACCACTATTTTGGGGAATTCCTTAAATTGTTGAATCTTCTCGTGGCCTACACATATTTTGTTCACCATGAATTTAGTCAGTATTCCAGTCAAACTGTTCATCTAGAACCAGATTAATCCATAATCTATATAAACAGTGTTTTGGATCTAGCTCATCTCTCCTAAGAAGTTCCAGAGCTTAATTATTGTCATATACAAGGTAGTCCTGAAGGGCAGGCCTCATACTCTGTGCCCCATAATTGTATTTCTAACAACTTTTGTGGGAAAACATCGTTATTGTAGCTGGATTCTAGATTATTCCAATAAATTTTAATAAGAAACTGTGTTTTAAATTTCCCTCTTATCAATAATAAAGATGTGTGTGTTTATGTACATATTTATATATATATAT